>JBAIZZ010000151.1:298856-379647 GCA_037355905.1 Heliconius aoede
ATGAACAGATAACAATTTCAAAAATAACTAGTTTTGATGTGTTGGAAATGTCTTGACATGGAAGAGCTATTAGATATAATACATCTATACCTTCTATTCCTATAGTAAAGATGTATTGGTGATAAAAAGTTATTTACTTTTATTTTTGTCTGTTAAAAATTAAAAAAAAAATACACTTTTTTATAGTAGAAAATACTCTAATATGTACTCAAATACTGACAGAGTTCTAGCAGTTTTTGACATGTTTAATTTTTAAAACGACTTCCTTATTAGACAGTTAGCTTAAGACTAACTTAAACTCTACTTTATTCTATTTGGCTTTATTTAGAGACCACCCTAGTTATTGAATTGATACAATAACAACCAGTAACGAATGTGCCTTATCTTCTGCTGACTATGTGTGAAAAATCATAGTGCACATTGGGACTTGCGTGCTGGTCAGGGGTTCGCATTGCATGACTATATTATAAACAATAAATTTATTAATAATTATATATTAATAAATGAAACAAAATATATAATTAAACAATATTTTATTTGACTCATAAGCATTTGTCCCTATATCTATTTATTATAGCATTCATTACATTGATCTCTTCACAATTGATTGTGGTTGAAAGTGATTGACAATATTAACCCACCAGCTGTCCTCAACATCTTTAGTGAATTCTCTTATAAATCTGTAGTTTAGTATAAAAATTTTATCTTGGAACTCTGGTTGTGCTCTATAAAAGAAATATTAGTTAAAATTACTATTAAGAAATAATATAGGCTTCTCTTTGACTGTACTATTATACTTTTGAATAAATAGATGTATTCGATTCAAAAATTGAATGATATATTGTGTAAAAATAACCTTACCCTAAGGAGATAGGTGGGAGATCTCCAGTTTCTTGCATTTGTTTCAATCCCCTTAGAACATGATAGCACATAGTTATTTCAACCCATCTTTTGTTTGAATCATCAAACATTACTCCTACCTACAGTAATTAAAAATAAAAAGATATAAAACTAAACACGTAGGTAAACATTTAAAGTTTGTAGTTATATCAAAATTACAAAACAAATGGTAGGAACACATCTCAATAGACAAAAAATTATTACTGTGAACATCTGTGATTTTACATTTCGTAGCCATGAAGCCAAATATTACAATATAAGCAATACTGCTATCTTTTTCTTGAATAAGATGAGAACTGCATAAGCCACTGATTGTATAGTAATACAATCTCTCTTTATTGTACACCCAAGAAAATACACCAATGAATAATGTGAAATTCATCATTATTGCAGTAATTTCTTTATTTGTAATTTTTTTAATGCTTTTTCCTAACACTAACTGTCTAGACATTGCATGATGAATGACGAAAGTCAGCACCATGCTGTCTATGCTGTGCATTAAGTATAAATCAAGTTATTCACAGTACTAATACAAAAATGCTTCAACTACTTGCCTAAAATGATTTTAACCTAAATGATTATTATAACTACTAAGAAATATAAGAAATAATTGGAAGATGCCTATGATTCAATAAAAAAATGTAATTATAAAATTTTCCTCTTTTATTATATAACTTACCTGGTATGGGAAAGCATAAAAAATATCTTCTTTATGTATAGATAACATTTGCCTCTGTGAAACTGATAACTTGGATACTGCATCCTTTAGTGTGGTAATAGCATCTTTATCCACAAGCCCTTCTAGAGATTTAAAATCACTCTTCTGTAGGCTCTCTGAAACAACCTGGAATAATGTATTGTTTAAGATTTAAAAAAATAACATTTAAAAAAAAAAGAGGTTATTGGGGCGCAGAGGCATAGTGACTGTAGCGCAATGATTTTGGGTTCAATCCCCACTTGGGAGAATGAAATATTATTTATTGATAATTTATTTTCTTTGCTGTGACATCAAGGCAAAAGCCTGACATTGAGCTAGACCAATCCACAGGCAATATCTCATAACATTCGGTGGAAAGTGGAGATCAGTGTCTTAACACAATGTGCCCTCTACCTGTCCTGCTAATTAAGGGATACTGCATGATAAAAAAATATACAAAACATAATATAGTTTTGGGACCCTTATTAAGCTCACAATATTCAAATATTCAATTCTTCTAAAAAGCATAACATTTTAAAAATGTTTAAATTTATTTTGTCAATAATTTCGATCAATTGTCAAAAGGTAATAATAATCTTTTAAAATAAATATTTTAAATGAGTAAAAGAAAAAATCATAGTGACTTATGCCATTAAATAAATAAGATATCTTAATAAAACCATACCTCAACTGCGTGCTTTGAAGCTTCAACAAACTCTTTTAAGCTAAATTCTGTTTCAAAGTAAGGTCTTATGATAAAGTTTGCATAAATCCAATTTTTTATAAATTTTATGAAAGAAGGCCAAACAACTGGTGGGAAATCCATTAACTGCGGTAGTTTTCTTGTTTCTGCGCGATCTTCGGAGTAGTTTCGATGTTGTATAATAGGACATTTTGAAACAATAGGTATTTGTAAATATTTATACGAGAACCTATCACATAACCTAAATGTGCGATTTCTCAAGACTGTTCTAGTAACTAAGTTCATATTAAACTATATAATATAGAAATATGCGTTTTATTAATATGGTAAAACCAAAACATAAGTTACAAAACAAACTAAAATATACATAAGTTACAATATTTAAATTTTAGTTTTTATTTTTCTGACAACTCTATGTCATTTTTTGATCTGTGAAATGATAGTGACTATAAAATGTTATATTGTACGATACCGGGACATACCATACAATAAAGCTTCTCAATAATTAAGAATTATTTCTACAACATTTATAATTTTTAATTAGGAAAAGCAATGTATTTTAAAATAGTAAATATTTTGTCTGTAAAACTTGTGTATTATTTTATAAATCTATAAGTAATCTATGTGACAAAATATTATTTAAGTTAAATTCTGTTTAAAATTTCACAAAAATTTAAAGATATGGAAGTTTTGACACTATTGCTTTAAATTATACAATAGTATCGATGCAATTAATAAAAAAGATATAATAAATCAGTATTCCGTACACAGCAAGGTAGGCAAAGGGAACCTAGTGTTCAGACACTTCCTTGCTGTGTGTGGGATTCAGCGTGAAGCTGATTTATTTTTATTTATTTAAAAATATAATAAGTTATAGCAGCAACCATCAAATTTCAGAACATTCTGTGTGTCAGTCTGTCAATGTCAAATTGAACTAATTATTACTTTTTATATAGCTGAGTATGTTTCGTTGCTACAAATAACTAAAACCTTTAATTTCGTAAAACTATATGGTCATGACAATAAATTTATATTGTAATACATTTTAATATAATAAAAAAACATTCAAAATGGATGACCAAGCCTGTCCACGTTGTAAAACAACAAAATATAGAAATCCATCTTTAAAGTTGATGGTGAATGTTTGTGGCCATGCTTTATGCGAAAGTTGCGTAGATTTACTATTTTTAAAAGGTAAATTTGGCATTTTTAACCCACACTAACTGTTATATATATTCAACTATGAATGATTTATGTATTTTATGTGTATGGTAAATAACATTTATGTTATACTTTCATCTAAAACAAATTTCAGGATCCGGTTCTTGTCCAGAATGTAATGTACCATTACGAAGAAGTAATTTTCGCGTTCAACTGTTTGAAGACTCTATGGTTGAAAAAGAAATGGATATAAGGAAAAGAGTCTTGAAAGATTTTAATAAGAAGGAGGAGGATTTTGCAACTTTAAGAGAATATAACGATTATTTGGAAGAAATTGAAACAATTATATTTAATTTAGTAAATAATATAGATATTGTAGGCACAAACAAAAGGATAGAACAGTATAAAAAGGATAATAAAGATATAATTATGAAAAACAAAGCTAAGATAGGTAAAATTACACATGTAGTAAATTGTTAAAAAAAGGCTAAGTTAGCTTTATCTTTTCATTTATAATTTTTTCTTGTTGCTTAAGTCAGAGGCCAAAGTGTCAAGGCCATTGTAGGGCAGGGTTATAGGTATGTCACTGTAATGTGACGGTTGTTTCGGGATATTTTGTACACAGCTTGATGTTGAAAAAAAATTATGTTAACAATAAGAAAAACTTTCAGGTCGTGAAGAATTAGAATTAGAAGAAATATTGGAAATAGAAAAGCAAATGGAGGAGTTACGGAGAGCAGAAATTTTAAAAATGGAGGAAGAAGCTAAAAAACAGAAAATAAGAGAAAAAGAAGCTTTAATAGATGAGTTGATGTTTGCTGAAGGGGATGCCAAGGATATTTTAAATACATTTGCTCAAACTGTAGCTAGTAAACAAGAAGAAATTGCTCCAGTTTTACCTAAAGTATATATAAATTTGTTTATTAAACTTTTTGCATATTTTAATACATCAATTTTTTTTTTGGATTTTTACTTTGTTTATAACAATTAATTGATATAATAATTGAACATTTTCTATCAAAAATTTTAATTATGTAACAATTAAGAATTTTTATTATGAGACTATAATTGTTTCTGAGTACTCGAAAACATAATTTATACTTGTAGTAACCATTCAAAGTTTCAATTGGTCGACTAATTATAATGCATATTTATTGTTCTAGCCAAATTTTAAAAGATATCATAATTATGAAATTTTCAATCATTTGTCCCAGGTAACACAATTCTCAAGTGGAGTCAAATTCACAAGAGGTTCTGGGCAACAGTCCCTGCTACTAATAGATGAAGGGCCTTTATACAACTATGAAGCTCCCATTGTACCAGACAGAGTCGGCCCTGATCCACCATCTCTTGTAGACATAGTTAATAATGGTTATTTGCATCATGTTAGGTACGTTTTGTTAATTATTTTATATTACGTCCATGTGGTATCCTGCATGCATCATATTATGTTCTACTACACCACAGTGACTGCTTAAGCACTTTGTGTTACTTCTATATAGATTTTTTTAGCTTCATGCTGTATCCTGGGCATAATAGGGTTGGTAGAGGAAACCTAGTGTTAAGGACACTCCATTCCCCATTTTCTGGTGAATCCTAGAGACTTTACGTGTTGAGTGGTAGAACTCAACGACTCGCTTTGTCTCATCACCAGAGCAAATGAAAATATTTAATTTTATTCAAGTGGGAATCGAAACCACAACCTGTCGTGTTTACAGTCGCACTATTGTGCCACTGCGCCATGACAGGCCTCTACATCCTAATTAATTAATGTTAATATTACAGGGGAGAAACAGAAACAGAGAAGGCCGGTGGTTATTCCTCAACTTTACCTTGTCTCCGAGCTTTGCAAGATGCTCTGTCGGGCCTCTACCACGCCAGCTGACACACAGAGCAGATTGTCGACACTATTGTACTTGATTAGATCATTAAATATCGTGTTTTGTTGTTTTTGTTTTATTATTTTGTTTGGTTAAATATATTATTTAAATTCATACTAATAAGTACACTTAGTAAGTTGATATGGTTTATTTTCAATTTAATGACTTGGAAGCTTTTTAGGTATATTAAAACTATATTAGTAATATATTCTTTTGTATAATACTAAAATAAAGATCAATATTACAACTGAAATTTATTAAATATGTATACATCTTAAATATATAATACTTTGTCTAACTGACAGATAGAGCAGATTGTTCACAATATTGTACTTGCATAGGTCATTTAATTTCATGTTTTGTTTGGTTTTGTTTTATTTTTTCTTCTTGCTATGAAATGGAATGAATATTGTACAGCAATGTAGTCCTTTTTGTTTATTCTAAACTAGTAAAATTTATATCAATTAGTACACAAGTTAATATCTTATATCTTTAAAGTATTGGCATTTATCAGGAATATCTGAATATTGTATACTGTACAGCATTTTTTTTTAAATAGATGCAAATTACCATTTTAATGACATTTTTTTTGTTTCACGCTGTATTCACGCAGTGACGCTGCGCTGTGCCTCTTTACCAGAGCGAGAAAATGAAAATGTTAAATATTTCATGGCCTCGCGTGGGACTTGAACCCACAATTTGTTGCGTTTACAGTCGCACGTTTGCTCCTCCGCGCCATGACTATAAGTTTTTCAGTTATAATTTTTTATGACCTTCGCTCTTTAAGTGCGATCAATATTATGAATAGTTTTATTAAGAGCATATTGACGTTTATATAAAATAATAATAATAAAAGTAATGACGCTAATAAAGCTAATAAAATAATTGTGTTCATCATTTTGTAGACTTATCTAAATATATATATTTAGATAAGTCTCGTGTATATTCGTGATTATCTTTAGCAATAATAAAATACATAAAATTAAATTTTATTAATTTTTTACCTCAGAACAAAAATACCCCAAGCGTATATATTAGCATAAGTTGTGTTTAAAATGATAAAATGTTCTTGATACCTTTCTTTTTTTTACATTTTAAGATAATATTTTAATTATGAGTAAAAAAACAATGTCTTTCGGTATCTAATTCGATGTTGTATTTTCTGACTCTATCAAAAAAAAAACTAAATTAGAAAATACTATCATAGTAAGTATACCTATACCACCATAGGACATATAGTAAGTCAAATAAGTTAAATGTCTATCATAAATTCAATAGCAAAAACATTTTTAGTGAAAATTTTTGAAAGTTTTTTTTCAGCTTCATCTTGTAAATATCCCATACACCAGGGTAGGCACTGGGTACGTGGGAAACATAGTGTTCAGATACTGTGTTCGTCATTAAGGAGGGTTTAAAATGAAAATATTAATTGATGAGGAGTGGGAATCGAAGCCACTATTATCTTGTTTACAACTGCACCCTTGCGATGCGAAGGCCTCAGGAACATTTTCAATTAACAACTGGTAAAAAAATATGTGGGATACAGCTTAAAAGAAAAAAATACACCATAGCATATTTTATCTTACATCAGAATATTTAATCTTATGACACTATTTTTCACTTTCCGCCGATATTCTGAACATATCGAACCTACAACCGTCGCATTTACACGCAGAGGCTGTCCCAATGCGCCTCGATGGCTTTCTTTCAGGTTTAATTATCATTTTGTATAGATACGCACAACTTAATATTTGAAAAGATGGACATCTTAAGACTTAAGAATGATTAAGAGCTAGGGTGCCTATATTACAATCAAACATATTTCTACACTAAAATAGAATAATTACATGTTTCTCGTCTATTTAATATATCTGAGGCCCGCGTTGATTTCACATTATTTACTTAACAAAATATAAGTGGATGTGGTTATCGGCTGGCCTTTATTACACGTTAAACGCGACCCACGACGTACCTATAAAACCATCTATGGGAATGTTTGTCTCCTTACAGCTGTCCACTGAAGTGCTTTGGTCTTTTAACACCATATTTATAATCTTTAGCAAAATTACTTTAAATCGTTAAAAAGCACAAGATCAAATTTTTATATTACTTACAAAAATTCGTTATACTTATATAAATATAGCCAGTATAAATATAATAGAGCGAGTCGTGGTGCAGAAGCACGTGTGACTGTAAAAACGACGTTTCCAATCAAGGAAATGAAATATTTAATATTTACATTTCTTCGCTCTGGTTTCTATGTAAAAGTGCGGCGTTGGATTTCGTCACTCAACACACAATGCCTTCAGAATTCAGCAGAAAGTGGGGACTAGAGTGTTTCAACACTAATCTCCCTCTGCTTACTTAATGCTTCATGAGAGATACAGCATGAAGTTGATAAAAAAATTCCTGTATATAAACTAACCAATTTTCAAAAAAAATCTTATACAAATATGTAATATAAAAAGTCATAAGTTTTATTTTTCGAGCAACAGACGGCACTTAGACCGCTCACTGTACGCGGCTATCGTTCGTACAATATTTGTTTTGCGTTTGTCGGAATGAAATGCATATCACAATATACGTATTTACTTTCTTGTAAATGGTTAAAGTTAACGTATAAATGTTAAATATTTTAACCGTTAACTTTTGAACACTAAAGGGCGCTACATTTCGCATGTTTACAATTTTTAATGATTACTTGTACTAGGTATTTTAAAGCGGTATAAGGATAGCTTTTAATTTTTTTTAATACATCATGTATATGAAAAAAAAATTTGTTAAGTTATTTAAATTTTTTTTTTTGCTCTTTGAATCTTATTAAAGTCTTTGTTCTACAGTTGGTAACAGTATTTTTTTTTTAAATTCAAAACTTCTAAACTATTCACACATAGACATAAATAATTAAAAATATAGCAAAAAATATTTTCTACTTATGAGTTTCATTCTTTTAGTGTATACCGTGTGTAAAGAATACAGAAAATATGTTTTTTTTTATCCAATTTTGATAATTTTAAATCACTGTAGTTATTCTCTCTTATAATTATTTTTGTTACATGAGAAAGTGTACAATATCGTGAAAAAGGAGAGTTAACATTTTTAAAAATATATGAAATGTTACGTGCCATCATATTACCACATATTGCCATGAATAATTTTTTTTAAATTAATTGAATTAAGAAAAATATATTTCTTTTAAATATTATACATGAACTTATCTATTTATAACTGAATGCTTATAAGATATTTTTTATATTTACTAAAAATTAGGCGTATTTATAGCAAGGAAAACATTACTACAACTGAGGTTTGCACTTTGCAGGCTGTTGATGAAGGATTTACGTCGGATAAGGAGGCCTTACGTTTGTCAACATTTTACTCTTCGCCACTTAACGATAATATTAAATTATTAAAATAATTATAATGCTTAATACATTTTTTTAAAGATGATACCAGAAAATGTTACATATTCTTTATTTATTCAGACACATTGTATAATGAGCACTATTGAACAACGTTTATATATAAATTATAAAGTGATTTACTCTCATTAGATAGACTCGTATAAAATATTTTAAACAAACAAAAGCAAAAAAAAATACGAGAAAATATTATTTAACAATTAATTTCGCTGCATTCCTCCTACAGTGTTGCTACCTATCTATATATAATAGTTTTTAATTAAACTGTACCAATTTAGTTCGTGCGTTGCAGACTGAACTGTGATACTGGCCGTAGTAAATTCTATACAATATTAGTATTACCGGTCGCTATCTCTTATTGCTTCACAATATTAACCACTGTCTACTATCTACACTGTGCCCTCGAACCCCTACTGCGATAGCGACAAAACGTATACTTTAGAATTCACTGCTGGTTTTCCATGAAAATAAACAAAAATTTCAACCTGAAACATTCAATGTATTATAAATTATTGTGATAGTAGTAGAATTTGCAGTGATATTATAGTGCACGATTGTAGTGGTTACCGTGTGGTAATAAGAAGTCAATATTAGCGCTGGGCGGGCGGATTTGACGTGGCTGTGTTTGTATGGAATGTGATTGTTATATAAAGTTTAAATTTAAAATAATGAAAGGAGGTATAGAATTGTTCAATATTTATTTAACTTTGATAAAATTTTAAGGTTTGTGTAGGGATTGGCTTTTTGAATATTTAGAAACGCTTAAAAAAATTGTTTTGTTTGAACCCGACGCCGCGTTTTCATTATTATAATAATTTTTAATCGACTTATTTAATAGATACTCAACTGCAACGTCATCGATGTAGCGTTGCATCGTGGTCTGTATTTTACCGTGCGAGAGATTGGAATTCATTGCCGGCGTCTGTATTTTAATATGACATACAATATGGGAGTCTTCAAAAACCACCGTAGACCGCATCAACGCTCATGAGGCTTGATACGGTCAAACGCAAGCCTATTCAATATTAAAAAAATCTCCTAGTGAAAAAAATACCTACAACTATAACGTTTACATTCAAACAATAAATAACAATAATAAAAGCAATATACACACACACATGTATGTTAGCTTCACGCTGTATCCCGCAGATAAATATGTAGGCGTAGGGAACCTAGTGTTAAAATATTCGCCACAACACAAAAATACTTATTAATAAGCCATAAGTTTAATATGAAAACAAGTATCTTCCACATAAAATAACAGCACCGCTCGGGGCCGCGCGCCGCCCGATAACAGGACAAGTTTACACAGGGCCAATTAGACGACGCCCGCGGCGGCGGGACACCGACAGCGCTCTGTTTTCACATGCTAATTGTATCCTAGCTGGTTACGTGGTACTGTAGTATGGGAACTGATATTTCGTTAACTTTAAGATTATTTACGTGATATTTTTTATTGTGGAAAATAGAGTTAGTAAGTGGACAGGGTGGGTAGAGATACACTAGCGTCAAGATACTCCATTTGTCGGTTTCCGGCAAGTTGGTTTGCTGTTTGCGTTCGAGAAACGTTTTTTTTTATTTGCGTTTTATATAACATTTGAATTTGATTTATTTAACGTGCTAAAAATATATTGAAAATCTTCACAAAATATAATTTTTAGCTGTGATATTAGAAAAATGCACAACAGGACCAGTTTTTCAAGATATCACATGAAAATTTGATCCTATTACACTATACAAAGCAATTGCTACATATATATATCAATATAGCTACAAATTTTAGGTAAGTTCTAAGGTAAGTGTAAGTATGTAAGATGTGGCATTTGTAATACACTCTGCAGACTCACGGATGATTCATGGTTTTTATTATTTAATATATAATTACTATTCCTATGATTATTACTGTAGGATTTTCTATATATATCGTTAAAAGAGTTCAGTATCTTTTAAAGGTGCATAAATTTATTTTTACAGATTTAATATATGACAAATAAAAAAAAATCATGAGGGGGATGTAGCTCAGTGGTAGAGTATTCGTTTTGCACGTGAAAGGCCAAAGCGAACGCTCAACCACTGAGCTACATCCCCCTCATGATTGAGTTTATTTTTTAATATTATTATATATTTTTAATATTATTATATATTTTTAATATTATTGACAAAATTTACTATTGAGATTTCTTATTAGTAAATTACATTATAAATAAATAAGGTAAATTTACATTATTAGTATTTTTTTCTTATAACAGCAATGAGTAGTAGCAATAATAACAATAGTTTTCCACTTTTATTTTATTTTAATTCATTAGTATTATATTATGCATTATTTCTATTTAGTAACAGATCACAAAAATAATTAAAAAAGATAAAAAATAATTTCCAAACCATCAAAACCAAATTTAAAATATTAAAATTATGTTTAAAACCACTATCGTTAATAATATTCTTATAGCACGGTGTCATGTATGCACAGTAGGTACAGTACATTGTTATTGAACACCAAATTATGGTATATCCCCATTCATTCAAATGGATCCTTTGTTCAAACTTCGAACTGGTTTCTGAACGCAACCCGATGCAAAATGGCGTCTTATAAACGTCATACCATCATGGCGATTGGCGGGAACGGTTATTGTTCTAGACGTTAGTAATTGCAATGATTTGGCTCTATACGTAATGGTCTGTATTTTGTCTGGGTTTTCGTTTTGTTTATTTTAAATAATATAAAATTGTGGCTAATTTTGTTTGCTTTCGGTTGTGTAGTTAAATAAAACCTATGGACCTTTTAAAACTAAAAATAAAAAATATCTTTGTATTCTATCTTTTTGTGTAGAACCCATTCAATTATTGATCAATTTGATCCTTAAGGTTTTATCTTTTAATAAAACAAAAATGTTATACAAAACAAATACCAAAACAGTACTCAGAAATAAAAAAATAAATAATTACATGGTAAATTTAGTGAGTATTAGTCATGATTGCTCGATATAATCAATATATTTTTAAATTGTAGCTCTACTTTTAAGCCAGAAGTTTTTGTAACGGTTTTATTGTACCATAAATTAGACGTTTAATAGAGTTGAACATATTAATAAGCACTAAAAACGTACAATTTCGACTGACAAGTTTACACTGGATTTTATAAAGACGGATGGTTTAGCGTTTTGCCGATGAGTGATTTGAAAATACCACGATGATTGACCGCTGATACAAGCCAGTATTCTGATAAATAAATAAATGGTGTAGGGATGCGATTATTTTGAGTTAAATTTTATATCGATAAAATTACGTTTGAGTTTTTGAATTTTAAAAGAAATATTAAGCTTAGAAAAAATTAATAGCATTTTTTTTCTTAATTTTTAATATATTTTTGTAATAAAATATTTTTTTCTTATTTTTTATAAATATACATATTTATAAAAAATCTACTTAGCTGGATTTCGAATGATTTTTTGCAATAGAGCAACTTACTAATATATAATAATACATTTCCTAAAAAAAATACAAAATCAGCATCGACATATAATTTCCGGCTCTACATCTTAGTAGACGTAAGCGTTGCACGTTTACCCAAACCAAATGTTTTTATCCGGCCAGGCTCCACAGTGATGACGCTTGTGCCAGCCCACCGAGATCAATTTAAAAAATATAAAAACTTTAATGTATCTGTTGACTGTATTCTTTTTTCAAACTCAAAGTCACTATTATAATTTTCGGTGGAAATGTTGCATTTAAACAATTTATCTGTCAATAAAGGATATGAAGAAATAAACAGTAGGCCTAAAATTTGGTTTGATTCACATAAAAAAAAAGAATTAAAAAAAACTTTATTTATATTATCTTTGTACAAAGTAAATAATATAATAGTAATTAAGTAGATATGTCTATATGTATAGATAAGGTTTAAAAATCGATAGCCAAAAAGAGAAATTATCATAATCCAATCGAAACCAGCTTAATATTAAAATGTGATATATCAAAACGTTTCATCTTTCGTCATGTTTACATACAAGTAAGTATGACTACAATGCAACAATAAATTTCGTTGGAGTAAATTTATGTTCTGTAATGGGCCAATATTGCCAATGAAAGTATATAAATTATCTATGGTTATTCATCGACCACGCTCCAGTTATTTATTATACTATTGTTTTACTTTTTTTTGTTTATAATATATTAATATATGAAATGAAAGAATTATACTTAATTGAATATCTACTTAGCCGCAGGTCAGATGAACGAAATGTAAGGAAGAAATATTATTACTTAGAGGTTATTTACGTTTCAAAGTAAGCAAAATTTCATGATTATCTTTTAACTTATTGTGTCAAGTAATAAAGCTTGTAAGTTGATAACATTTAATAAATTTTCACTTAAACATTATGTAATAGATATATTTGCAGCGCGGCGTTGAGTTCTGCCACTCTACTTGCAAATGAGTACAATCGCTCGCAACTCGAAATGTCTCTGAAGTTGAGTGGGGCGTGGGAAACATAGTGTCTTAACACTGGGTTCCTTCTGCCTACTATACCCGTAAGACCAAAATAATTTATTTTACCGTAGCAAAAAAATATTTCGCTTTAAAGCAATAACGGATATCATTCAGATGTACTCCCATCAGATTAATATCTATGATTGCTTCAATTATAAGCAAATGAGACAAAACAAAATAGTGTAATCAGAGACAACCAGCAAAGTAAACAAAGGAATAAAGATTGGT
Source organism: Heliconius aoede (assembly GCA_037355905.1). Taxonomy (NCBI): domain Eukaryota; kingdom Metazoa; phylum Arthropoda; class Insecta; order Lepidoptera; family Nymphalidae; genus Heliconius; species Heliconius aoede. Next base: position 312,340 of record JBAIZZ010000151.1, read on the forward strand.
CTATGAATAAAATAAAAATAGTACGAGATGATATCGACGGAACGAGCTGAGTATGGAATATGCCGACTTATTATACCTACTCTAATAACACGATCGTATTAGCTCCTGGGGCAGACCTACTGAGCGCTAGACAAGTATCTATATATTAAATAATAAACCAGAGGCCAGTGAGTCACTGAAGTCTGACACTGAGGACACTGAATTCTCCACTTTCTGCCCGAATTCTCGTCAATGTGTGTTGGGTAGTGAACGTGTGTGTGACGTTGGTGAACTCAACGAGGCAAACTCAATCAATTCATTAAATATAAAATTTCAAACAAAAAAAAAGTAATAATATATAGAAACTTAATGCATTAATAACATTTTAACAAATAATGTCATGTCTATCACTTTCGTATGTATTTTTATCAATGTCTTTAAGGCATTTATAGATTATTCATTTGTATCTCGCAGTATCGAATCTTTTATGTTATTGTTTGGCTGTCGTGTCGTCTACTCTCTCTCTCTCTCGATATGGAACGTAATTGCGGGCCAAGTACATGAGATATAGACAAATACATACGTACGTACATACATACACACACACATATATATATATATATATATATATATATATATATATATATATATATATATATATATATATTCAATGCTGCTTATTTTTGAATACGTCTGAATTTTCACTTTTATTTATTTTGACAATTGTAAAATTTCCTATGGTTAACTTAGTTTTTTTTAATGACTTGATGTCAGAACGAAGAAGACATGAAGATAGTAAGTTTTTAAAAATATTATACATAATAATTAAAACTCATCTAAATTGTAATATAATTTTTTTTTATCCATACTCTTTATAGATTTGTAATTTAAAAAGTTTATTAGGTCACTTCATGCGTCTTGTTAATATGTTGCTGTAGGGCAGAGGCCCCTTTTAATGAGAACGGCCGGATTGTAAACATGGCGGCAATTATTTCGATTAGCAATAAAATATAATGGCTGGCTTACAATTCTAGCATAGCTTTTACGTATGAGATTCTAAGAATATTTCAGTTCAAATTCAGTAAAAATCTTTGTTTACTTCTTTAAATTTTTAAAGTTAAGGTACTTTATGGTTTGTGTTCTAATAACAAACATGATTATAACAACGCCGACTGACGTTCACTTTTTTTTTTATAAAAAAATATGTACTTTTTTATATTTTTTATATCTGTATGTTTTCTTATGAATCTATTAAGATAATATGTTACTGTAATATATGTACTTTGCATTTTTTATAAATGCTATACATTATTTTATATGACCATCGTTGCGCAGTGAGACAACTGCTGTGGGATGTGGATACGAAAGTCACTGCGGAGAATTATTATATTATAATTATTGTAATTTTCGCCCTATTACACAAAGCCCGTCGTTATGTTTTGGCACTGAACACTCAAAACTTTGGAAATTGGGTAATTTATCGGAAACAGGAATATGTTTAAATCAGGTTCCCTTTGCCTACCGCGACGTGCTATACGGGAAGAAGCTTTGAAGAATGGGCTATTTTATAATTATATATTATACCTAAATATAAGAATGGAATAACAAGATTACATCATCACTTAATTGTCCACAGATTATATTACTCTATAATTGTATTTAACTGACATGATTTATGTCAAATCTCTTGTTGACCTGTATTTTAGGGATCCGTAACGCTAATACAAAATTAATAAATAATGAGAATAAATAATTTATAAAAGAATTCATTATATTGAATCTTAAATAATAAGGAATACTATAATAATTATTTTTGTTTATTTTTATTTGTTTTTTATTGTGCTAATGTAATGATTTTGTGTAATGAGTTTTTATATTCGCAGTAATTTATTATAAAAATGTAACTCAACCTCTTTGTTTGATAAAAAGATATGTTTGAAAATATGTTTATAGAATTACGATCGCATGTCAATTGTTAAAGGACGCTTGATGTGGTCGTGAAAATTAGTGACACTTTTAGAATGGGAGCCGAAATAGAAAGACGTCCTCAAGAATAACATATTGTAATAGGATTTAAGTAAATATTGTACAGCCGCAACGGTATCTGACTCTGAAAGAAATATAAGTTCTGTAAAAGCATCGAAGTATCGTTACACTTATTTTGTTGAATATTACTTTTTTGTAGTCTAGAGTAATGCTTTTCAAAAAAATATATATTTCATTCCGTAGTTTCCGTAGTTTCCTTAAAAATAAATAAGTGTAAATAAAAATATTTTCGTCGCGAAAATGTGGGTAAAAACATATTAGACTACCAAATCTGGGTCATCATAATTTTAACGAACTCTTTAGAAATGTCTAAAATTATTTTGATTTCCTTCCTCAATTAATTTAACGAGAACTTTTTCAAATATTATTTCGGAATGCATGACAGTATGGTAGTACACCTGAGACTTGGGTATTATGACTGACTATTATGTTAACGCTACGATAGCTATCATACTAAGATATTGATAAAAAGATTCTTGTAGATTCATGTTACCACAGCGAGGATTAACAATAATTCATTCCCCCGAATGAGAATCGAATCCCCAACTGGCGCGTTTACAGTCAGACCCTGCTCTGCTGGGCAAAGGACAATCGAATCATTTTATATTTCAGTACTTGATATACGAAATTTTCATTGAATTTAAAGTGTTTCAATATAAAGAGAGCAATATAAGCATATAAGCAGAATATTAATAAAACTAGTTTAGCACAACATTAAAAAAAGTTTTAACAATTTAAGCAAAGTATAAATAATTAGATATTTTTTTATAATTATACAATTTTGTTATAAATTGCAAAATAAAATGAAACAGAACCCGATTTAATGAATGATATATACTTAACTAGTTATATTAGTATTTTGTAAGCAGTTTTACATAACGGTCAGTACAATTGTGATAAATGAAACTTGTGCAGGCAAAATAATAAATTCACAAGGTTGTCGGTTCAATTCTCATTCAGGGGAACAATCCCCTAGTTTTGGATGCAAACGTGATGATAAATAAATTTAAATAATTATATTGTAACCATAAGTGACGGAAAGTTAAATAGCTTTTATTAAATTCGTCACAAAAATGTTTAAGATATTTATGGACAATCTCATAAAAATCGTTAAAAATATAATAAAAATAAAACAGAATAATTTACCAAAAAAAAAAAAAATTTAAGATAATTTACTTTAAGAAACTCTTATACAAACTCAATACATTAAAATTATTTACAGCGACAACTGGCAAGTCCTAAATTTAAACTATAAATATTTAAATTACATCTTCTCTTTGAACTGTATTTAGCACGGCGTTTGTAACTTAAGCCCTTTCTATGACAAATTCTTAAGTTAAAAGTTATTTAGTGATATCATTTGTCCGCAGCCAAATGGAGAGAAAATAAATATAGGAATATATAATCAAGTAATTTAATTGTGATTCTGTATTAACATTAATTTAATGAAAAACGTAGTAAAAAGTTCGCGTATTTTTGTGATATCAAAACAATTTTTATGACATATCACTAACACATATCAGACATTTATGACATATCACACATTTAAATGACATATTCCTAAATTGAAAATATTTGTTAGAGTGTAAATAAACTTATGAAAAAAAGTTTATAATCTCTTAACTACTGTACCAGTCAGTACAGGCCGTCGTGGCGCAGTGGTCAAGGGTGCCCCACGTAAACGCGACGGTTGTGGGTTCGATTCCCACTCGAGGAAGTGATGATTTCTTTACGTTTATATTTCCATTTTTCTTCGCTCTGGTGTCGAGGCAAAGCGGCGTTGAGTTCTGCCACTCAACACTCAATGCCTCCAGAATTCGGCAGAAAGTGGGGAACGGAGTGTCTTAACACCGAGGTTCCCTCTGCCTACCCTGCTGTGTGCGGGATACAGCGTGAAGCTGAAAAAAAAACTACTGTACCATTAGTTTTACTCGTTCACAATCCGCGTCGCATGATGTAATGTTTAATTCCTGTAGCCTACACAAATTCTGTAACCTTAATGAAATAATGTTGAAAACAATTTAAAATTGTCATTTTAACCTTTCTTGAATTGAAGACAATTGAAATAATGTGTATTTGCGGCAAGCAACGCTACAAGTATTAGATAAACTACGTATTCATATTTTATGACACTGTTACATTTCATATTTTTCTGTAGAAAATTTTACTTTATTTGTGTGATTATGTTGAATTTAATAATAGGTACTCTGTTATTTAACGTCAGCAGTATCCAGATTCTGTAAGCTTTTGCTTATTTTATAATCTAGTCGTATAACAAGTTTTAAAAATTTCTATGGAAGTCACTTCAAGATTTATATAGTTTATTTACAACTCAAATGGATTTAAATAATATATGAATGCTAAATGGATGATTTTCAAAGAACCAATTGGGATCTATAGAAAAAATTTTATAGTGTAGTTGAAATTTTTTATTAATTATTTATATTATTTATATTGTAGCTTACATGGATTGTTAAAATATTGTCAAATAAATATATATATATATATTGTATAACGGGTTCAGACTCTAGGTTCTGGTGAATGATGAGGACAGGATCTGTGTAGGTATTTTTGTTTAAAAACGTATGTGAGTTCAATTGCATTTTTGGCAATCGAAAACAATAAAAAAAGAATGTCTTTATTTCAAATGAGACATAACGAGATCGAATTCTTTCCTCAAACTATTTCACGAAATTACACACTTTTTTTGTAAAAAGTGTTAATGTATCGGTTCGCCCGCCAACTGTTGTTATAAATAAATAGAATAAAACGTTGTCATTCCAATGTGAACTTTATCTGATCAACTTAAAGTTCAATATAGTTTAGAGTGTTTGAAATGCGCAAAAAAATGCATTAGGCCGGTACAGTTAAGATGGGATGCTGCACACTGACTGTGGCATTCTTTTTAAATTCTAGACAAAATAGGTCAGTTATAGTTAATAGAAGAAAATATATTATAATTAAGAATATCTATTTCAATCAATTGATATTGTTCTGAGTGCAAAGTGTACCAATATTATTTGTTATTCAACAAGTAATTCTGGGCCGAAGATATGGCATGATCTTTTTTACTCGGAGATAATTATAATAAATTTTATATATGGAACGTGAATATACTGTAATTATTACAATATTAACAAATCAGCTTCCCGCTATATTTCTCATACAACAGGGTAGGCAGAGAGAACCTAGTGTTAAGTACCGATTCCCCCTTTCCGCTGAATTCTTCACGGTATTGAGTGGCGAAGCCCCACGCCGAGCTTTTGCTTTGGTGCCAGAGCGAAGAAATGAACATATTAATAAATAATCTTGTGAGGATCGAGCCGACAACCGTCGCGTTACAGTCACACCCTTGTGCCCCGCCACGACGGCCTCAATATCTCGAAATATTCTGCAGAAAAAGGGAACCGACTTTTTTGACACTGACCTTGTTATATATGCGGTATACAGCGAGAACCTGATTTCTTCCCGCCTGCTAAGGGTTATGATTTTCGCACGTGTCTTGTGTGGTAGGTATATATGAAATATCCTTTGAGGTATCGTTAGATTCGTCTTAGCAGCCCAAGTGTTTTTAGATAGGTGATGATAAAAATAATAATAATGGCGGCTGTGGGACACCATTGACTTAGTAAAAAATATTTTTTTTCAAATACCACAATATGGGTATCAAGAGCTCAATACGAGGATTTCATGTCATGTCAGCTTCACGCTGTATCCCGCACACAGCAGTGTAGGCAGAGGGAAGCTAGTGTTAAGACACTCCCTTCCCCACTTTCTGCCGAATTCTGGAGCGTGTTTAGTGGCAGAAGTATATCATGATTATCATTACAGTAATACTAATAAAAATAATACAATGAGAAAGTTGAAAAATATAGACTTTGCTCTTTTAATAATCGTTATGCAGTCGGGGCTTTTGTGTTATTAAATATTTTAATATAAATTATAATAAAACTTAAAGAGAAAATAAAAATAAATACAATAGATCACGTAATAAAACACAAATAATATTAGTTTAGTGTGCAACCGGCTTATAAGCGGCCGGTACGTTTGATCTGTTGCAATTACAGTTTTACAGTGATCGTAAACAGCAGAATGCCAGGTAAGGCTTATTGTTGTTTTACCCTCAACATTTAAATCCACCGCAAAACTTCTAACCCTTATTTCGTTCAAAATAAGGCTCTCTTTTGAGTGAATTAATTGAGAGTGAAAACTGTTCTGAAAGCTGCAAAGGGAATATTTCGATATCAATTAAGCTTTAAAACTATAAAGTGTAGGTTTATTTTTCTATAGAACAGCTTATAACAAAATTCTGCTGACTGTGCAGGTAAATTTTGTTATGTGGTAAGCAATTATAGGTCTTGTGATTTATGGATAAGGTATATATTTGTATATTATTATTGTTTGTAATATATACTAAGAGTCCGTTTCGTCCAATTGTAATGAAATTAGAGCGTGATGCGTGAAAATTGCATGGTTTTTGCAACGTTACCTGTCCCATGCACAATATTCTATAAATTTTGTTTTTTAAATGAAAATTGTAATCTATAACACGTATTTTTTCGAAGTCACGCTGTTTCCTGCATATATCAGGGGAGCGTACTCACGTTAGTAGTTAGACAGTTTATGACAGAAGAATAAAAACCTATGAACTTAGAAATATGTTAAAAAATATTTTTTTGACTTGTGTAATTTAAACCAGTAAACTTCTTGTGCATTAACTTAGGCACTGCGCCACAATGGTGTTCCTTTTATAATTATTGTAAAAGCTCTATGTTATTTATTAGATAGTGTATTTAAACTTATATATTGAATTGGATGATATTATATATCTATCATGTCACATAGATTTTTCGTATGGGGCACATCTAGACGTGTCCTTTTGCTTTATAATAAAGGCCGTTGTGGTACAGTGAGACAGCATGTGACTGCAAACGCGATGGTTACTGGTACGATGGCTACATAATTAGGCGGCATCAGGTAGGTTCCCTCTACTTACCCTGTCAAAACTACACGATAAATTAAAGAAAGTGTATTTAAAACATAATTTGATTATTCTTTATTTATGTATACCTGTAAAGTCTGTCTACGAATAGTATTTTTATTGTTAGTTTAACCATAACGAGCCTACATTGTCTCAGTCTTTGTTTATTTGTTCACAGAAGATAATTTTAAAACGTGAGTATTGTATAGAGTTTGGAGCGGCTAAACGAGTAAATATGTCAGCGTTAACCTTATCTCCAACTTAATGCGAATCTGTAGTTACTTGCAATATGTACGGTTGACAGAAAAAATTAAAAGGATCTTTTTATAATAATCAGGCAACACTTGGAGTTGTGTTTATTATTTTATTTCATACAAGTGGTCGACTTCAACTTTGCTTGTGTGAACTTTAAAATGAAAAATGGAAAGTGTCGTTCCTGTAAGAACTCCCTTTTCTTAGTCCTCCTCTGTACACCCTCATCTATCTATATGTAAAGTTTCACCTTTCTAGGTACGATGAAAATGTATACTTAAATAAATATTTCGTTTCCTCCGGTGGGGATTGAACCCACAACCAGTCGCGTCTACAGTCACACTCGTGCCGTTGCGCCTCGCCTCATATAAGACGTATTTGTGGTACACCGTGATTTAATTTTCCTGCTTAAATTTAAAAACCTGCAATTAGAATTCTTATATATTTTTGTACATATCGTTTTTTCTATTAAGATCAATTACAATATAAAATTTAATAAGTAAATAAATATATTTATTTAATGATATAGTGCCAACGTTTTGTATGTAAGCCTTCGCCGTAATTTATTAAGCCTAAGCTTTTTTTTTTCGTGTAGACAAAGATTAATTACATTTTTTATTGAAAGTAATTTAAAAGAAATACAGGTACTCGTATAAGTAAATGGATAAGTTTCACTACTAAGGTGCAGGATTTAACCGTTTTTTGCAATAAATAATATGTAAGCACCACGTCTCTTTAATCTTCTTTATATCAAATATTTTTACTTATTATCCTTTTAAGGTAGGCTTTGATATAAATAATGTTATTATTAATATTTTTAACTTTACGATGAATACAACACATGCTTGAGTAGGCAGAGGGAACTTGGGAACTTGAGAAGACACTTCCGTTTCCCATTTTTCCCCGAATTCTGGTGTCATTGCATGTTGAATAGCGGAACTCAACGCCGCGTTTTGCCTTGTTACGTGAGCGGGATAGTGAAAATATTAAATATATCGTTTCTCCGAGAGCAAATCGAACCTATAACCTGTTACATGTACAGTCGCATGCTTGTGAATCTGCGCCACCACTGGCCTCAAACATGAATATGAGTTATGTTATACATTCGCTTAATTATCTTACTGTCATCTCATATAATAGTAATATATTTTAAATATTTTATACTAAGTTGTTCAGTTTAAATAAAAATAATTAAAATTATTTTCTTTTACTTGTAATCTTATTAATTTAAAGAATAGATTCAAAATTTAAAGATATTTCCGTATAATATTATTAGTAACAGCTATAGGATATATAAGTATGTACGCGCATACGCTTATAAAATGGAGAGGACACGTCTGTCTCGTTAAAAAAATAATTTATTCAAAGTAATGTAGGCTTCTTAGTGAGGGTTAAGGATGAACTGGTGCAGTACTGCATGCACGCCCTCCAAACCGACCCTTCCCCTACAACGAATCCTATGGAATACTTACAAACGACTTAAAGCGAGCCAGTCTGGTTTAGTATTTCCGACCGCGCGGATCGCAGGCGCGCCTCTATATCTACACTCTCGACTTTCAACGTTTCTATTAAATCCCGCTTTGTAAACTATTTACTAATTTTAAATATACATTTTTAATTTTCATCATCCATCAAGTTCAAAAAGTTTATTTTAAAAAGTTTTGTTTTGAAGTTTATTTTTTTTTATTTTTGTGATTATTTTGTGTGTTTTTTTCCTTATTCTCGTGTTCGTTCGCGACATGTTAATAAAATTTTGGTTATTTTTCAAATTTTGTGCCGTGATGTGTTGAAGATTGGGTGGAGGAGTAGTTTTTGTGGTACAGTACTTTTCCGGCATAATGAAGCTTTTTTGGAAAGTTTTGTGCTTCATACTTTTGATGGTAGAGGCAGTAAAGGGCAACTGGTGGTAAGTGAGCCTATACTTATACGGCATTTACAGTTATTTATTAATTAATTTTTATTGCATTCATAATAAATATAATCACACATTATTGACCGGTATTCGCATCTCGTTTTTATCTACAAAAAAGTAATTTATTATAAAACTTGTTTAGTTGCAAACTTTTTTCTACCTCTAATATAAATTCAAAGCGGAAATGAATCACTGCACGAGCGTTGAAGTAAATACATCAAGAGTATTCAAGAGACTTCAAGAAAGATGAAAATAACTGGGAACTTTTTGGGTTATCTAAAAGTAGTATTACACCAATGTAAATAAGTGTGTTTACATTTCGTTAGTGCAGTGTTTGACATGTGGTGATGTGAGAACAAAACACGATTTATGATTGATGCATTGCAAATTGTGGAAATTATAGTGTACTTTTTTTTTAATTTAAAAATAAAATCATGTAAGTGTTATTTTTTTATATTATGCATTTAGACATAATGCGTGATAGGGAGACATTTTAAATAACACAGAGAAAGTTCACTCTATTTTTAAATATATGAAGTAATTCAATATTATAATCAATATCTCAAATGGGATTTGAATCCATTACCAAAAAATTTAATAATCTACTTAATAGAAATAAGCTAAGCAAAGTTAATGGTTGTTTTATTAGAACAATAAATGACAACTAAAAGCTTGTCTTTATGACTTTCTCAGACTGTCGGGGTATTTTAGAATAATTCTATGGTGGAGAACAAATAATGAAATGTAGAAATGTATAATTATTTTTTATTATTAATTTATAATAATAATAATCTACCATTATTATGAAAATTATAATAGTAAGTGTATTATAATAGTAAGTTATTTTCTCATAAAACTCGATGAAATGGCTAGATTTAAATATATAAAGCAAATTCTGAAAAAAAATATGTTTAATTTATAATACAAGCCTATTCCCCCCCTACAAAAAAGTAAGGGAGTAACATTCATTTCTCCACTTTCCATTAACAGATGCTGATGGAGCGCCAGTATTTAAAGCCGACCTTAGTGTAACGAGGCACAGGGTACACTTTTTGTATATATTTTTTTTATTATTCATTTATTATAATACATCGTGATAATAAAGTTACAAAAGGATTACTTACACTCCGTTTTCCACGCACCGCCCGAACTTGAAGCATATTTTGTACTTTTTTAAAGTGTTATTGCACGCCTAGGAAAGGCTAATATTTATTAAGAAAACGTATAAAAAAATCACCATAGTCCGATTTAATAATACTGAGAACGTATGGTTTAGTAGTCAGAGCGCTTGGACGGTTTCCGAGAGGAGAAGGTTCAAATTCCATATTCTAAATAATATTTTATTACCTGCAGCTTAGTTATAATATAACTTAGTTAGAAGTAAAAAAAAATCTTAAATGAAAATATTATAGGTGTTGTAAATATTAATTGAAACGTAATTTTTTTACACTTATTAATGATATAAAAATAGTTGTATAACAGATTCTTTTAATGTATGAAGGATAGTCCAGGTTCAATCACAGCTGCATTCCACACGCTCACGTTCAAAGGGATGTCACGGCAAGTTTGCTCAACGTTTCTATTGTTTAAAATAATTCTTGTCCAAGTGTATGTATGTAAGTAAGGTTAACTTTCAACTCCCAGAGGTGGTCACGTCCTGTTTACACGTTGCACACATTTTGTAATGCGATTTCTCCTAAACTTCAATACTGTGGACTAACTAATGTATGAAAACTATTACAACTCTCATACGAAATATATCTAATGCGTATAAGGAACGGAGTGTAGATTTTTATAAAAATAATTTAAATTAAGCACGTGGTGGCCCAGCGGCACATTGTCTAACTGTAAACGGATTTAATAATTTTCTTTTGCTAGCTTTGCTATTCTAAGTGTGTGGTGTATTAAGGACACCTAATACGTAGTAATATCTGCTTGGAATGATAGTGTAGAATACGGCTATTGTATGGCGTTTTTGGGCTAGTACCCAAAATGCATCTTTTAAGTATCGGCCAAATGAAAAAAAATACTCATTAGATAAATTTACGAAAATATTAAATGTCAAAAATTTACAGGCAAATAACTAGGTTATTAGATAAGACTTGATTCATTAAATTACTTTTTAATGGAGATTCACATTTTAACTAGTCACGGTCAATGAACTGAGTGGTTTCTTTTATTGTATACATTTATTGCAGATGATATAGTAATATTGTAAATTACGAGTTTATTTTTTTTACTAAAATCTCATAAATTATGTGTCTGGTCTGATGTCGAGGCAAAGCGCGGCGTCGAGTTCTGCCACTCAACATGTAATGCCTACGGAATTCGGCAGAAGGTGGAGAACGGAGTGTCTTCACACTAGGTTCCCTCTGCCTACTCTGCTGTGTGCGATTTACAGCGTAAAGCTGATTTCTTAGATATTTATTATATTGATTTTCGTATTTTCTTATTTTTATATTATGAGTGGATTTAAAAATTTATAAAGTAGCAAGTTAAAAAAAACACTATAAAATCATATGAAACTAAGCCAGTCGTGGTGGACGAAGCAGAACGCGGAATTGAGTTACGCCGCTCAACACGCAATGTCTCGCAAATTGTGCGGTGTGCTAGGTTCCTACTGTCCACCCTGCTGTAATACGCGGGGTATAGCGTGAAGCGAAAAAAAAATTAAAATTGTATTTGATTATCGACGACGTTGGTAATCGCGTATCCAAATTAAACGTATACTTCTTGATACATACAAATACAATTAAATTTATACTGCACAGTGATTGCACACAAGGAATCACAAGAATTATCACACTTCACACGGATAAGTAACAAGAACAGAGTTATTCCACAAAGAAGAAACTACTTAGCATTCTACAGACCCACCGCGGGAAGTCAGGCCTAACGCGTTGAAGGACTCTATATAGGAATGCTTGGGATTTGGGAACTAAATGTAGACTTTACGGCGTATTACTATACATACTCAAGGCTCTGGTACTCTGGTACTACGGCGACGTTGAGTTCCGTCACTCCACACGTAATATCCCGACAATTAAATGGTGTCTGGGGAATAGTGTCTTAACACTAGATTCCAGCTGCCTGACCTGCTATATTTTTTACTTTCTTTTCGCTGCATATACAAAAAATATATATACAAAACATTTGTATATATATTTTTTGTTTCTTTGTATATCTGAGGTCGTCGTGGTCCGTGACTGTTCTCCTCACTCGAGGGAATGAGCTTTTATATATTTTATTTTCTTCGCTCTGGCCTCAAGGTACAAAACCCGACGTTGACTTCCGTCAACCAAAACGCAACGCCTCCAAAAATTCTACGGAAAGTGGGGAACGGAGTGTCTTAACACTAGGTCGTAAAACTATGCAGGATACAGCGTGAAGATGATTTAATTTAATTTAATTATATTAATAGTAACGGAACCGGAAATCAAACACCAATAGCGGTATTTATATAGAGCCGCCGTCATACAAAACCTTTCTTTTCGCGGCAAATCTTTTGAATATCTTTTAACGAATATAACATCAGTCATACATGTTTGTCAACTGGGCTTTGATGTAGGCGATTTCCGCGCATTAAAATTATTTATACCCAAGCACCGGTACGTTATAACTTTCACCGAGCTTTTGTTACGCGTTTTGTAAACAATACCATGTTGAGTTTAAAAGTTTAAAAATAAAATATGTGAAGGCACTAAAGTTGTAGTGTTTAAGATGTTTAATCTCACGTGAGGCCATCAAGTGTATTCAAGTCCCATTCCAAAAAAAAAAATCTTATCTAAATAATTTTCTTGCTTTCGCCTTAATAAGAACCAGGGCAGCGTTCAGCGCCGTTATCCTTATTGCCAATCCTGTAACTTGCAGATGTTACGAACAATGTAGGCGATGTCTCGAGCTGATGTGCAATGAAAAGCTTTGTATGTTAATCACGATCTGTCAATGGAATTAAGAGAAGCGACCCTAGTGAGACTGAGGCACCCCGTTTCCCATTTCTTGACGAATTCTCGTGATAGCGCAGGTGCAATAGCGGAACCTAACGCCACGCTAAGTCTTGTTATCTGACGAGGAAATGAAATATAATATAAATAATTTCTCCAAGCGGGAATCAAAAACGGTAGTATATTAATGGAAAGGGAGTGTAGTGCCTATGTCCCAAGGTGAAAAAAAAAATATTTTCGACAATGGTCATTTTTCAGGTTCTGCCACATAGATAGGTGCATAATAGGTATTCCATATTCTGCAAATGTATTAAGAATAACAAATAACGGTAATTAACATAATCGAAACTTTTTTTTGTATCTTTTTTTATTCTAGATATCATAAATCTTTTTCTATATTCTATCAGCTTTTTATATATAAATAACATATGAAGGAGATAGAATATATTACATTATGCATTCATATTATAGCATTTGCATCTGTAGTCAACATCGTTGCCAATGTCAGCGCGGAATTACTATATATACTCGTATATAACGGTACTAATTTGTTTTATTAATACTTGTGAATAGATAAAAATAGTTTTCAAGTAAAAACCTAGTGCTTGTTTCGTGGCGGAACTCAACTCCGTATTTTGTTTTTTATTCAGAGCGAGTAAAAGTAAATAATTTACTCTTTCGAGTGGAGGTTGAATACACAACCGTCGCGTTTACATTTGGACGCTGGGCAGCTGCACCACGATGCCCTCAGAAGTATCGTAAACAGTAAAAAAGTCTTTAATTGTAAAAATATTGCCTTCAGTTTATATTTTTCAACCTACAACCATGTTTTTAACATAAAAATAAAATTTACACATGTTCTCAATAGTAAACTCCACATGAGTGAACTAGTGTAAAATAAATGAAGTGTCAAATAATAGCCAGCCGAGTCACATGCGCGCGCGCCGCTTTGATCTCGAACTAACTATGTATACTGCGAAAGATGTTTTCTTAATTACGGGAAATTATGTCCTTGTTGCTTAAAATATGATCTAATTAGTATGGTTCGTTGCGCGAAACGTCAGTCAAGTGGGGCAAGTTGATCTATGCGGTGTTGTATAAAGGGATTTTACTATATTCCTAGAGTTATAAACAAATAAAAATAATAATTCAGTGTTAGAATTCTAGAGGTCGTCGGTGGCGTAGGGGCGCAAGCGTATGACTGTAGCAGTTGTGGGTTCGCTTCCCACTCGGGGGAATGAATTATTAATTGATATAATTTGGTACCGCCACTCAACCCGCAATGCCTCGATAAATTGGGTGGAAAGTGAGAAACGGAGTGTCTTAACATTAGTTTCCCTTCTGCCTATCCCGCTGTATACAGGGCACAGCGTGAAGCGAAACAAAAAGTGATTTTTTTTTCACTTTTTACTCGAGTGGGAATCGAACCCACGACCTGTGACGTTCTTAGACACTCGCTTCTGCCTCGATAGACCTTTTAATTTATTTGTATAAAAAACTACTATACCGCAAACATCAATTGAATTTCCCTTTATTAATTTCCTTTACCAAGTGACATTCAAATGTAGTATCATCGCTTGAACGCATGCTATTATTGTCATCTGTTTTAAGTGTAATCCATCGTTTGAACTGAGAGCCATAAATTACACGTGTTGCGTTGCTGTGTTGCAGAAATATTGTGAAATTTCATCGTTAAATATGATTTTTTTTTTATTTTTCACTCTTTTTTCTCTTTTTCTACTAAATGTAAATACCGAGACAGGACAGAGGTAATTTAGTGTAAAGACACTCTGTTCCTCACTTCCCACTGCCACTTGCCATAATGGTTTTCCGGGTCGGGTTCGAACTTATAATCATCGCGTTTACAATCTAAAGCTGTCCCTTTGCGCCATTATGACCTCGTAAGAATATTAAATAGTATATTATATAAATAATGTATAACTATCTAATATTATTTGTATCAAGACGGTAATTTGCTTTTGTGTCTTAAAAAACTTAGTAATAAGTCAATGATGAACGTGATTTTCTATAAATGGTTGTGCATTCCACCAAATCAAAAATTCGGAGTGAAATGGGGAAAAGAAGTGTTTGAATGGGAAACGGAGAGTCTGAACATTATATGCTTTTGTTTCAATGCAATTGCTTCCTATGACTATAATGATACGTGCAGGATATAGCGTGAAGCTAAAAAATCTTAATAGAACACAAGAAAGAAACTCATATTTATTCGAGTATTTTTCAATCAAGCCCACAAAGATAGTTATATATTATTATATATAGTTGAAATTGTATTATATGCCTTATTATTTACTTGCCTTATTATTATATATACTCACATTATAAAGCCGAAAAAGTTTGTTTGTGTCAAAGCGCTGAACTCAGACTCATTTATTTCGAATCGCAGAAATCGTATATTGTTTGATAGTCCGATTATAGAGATATATTCATGCTCTATCAGACTTACGAAGACGATGGTCTAATTAACTTAATAATTGAAAAATGCACACAAAATTTGCATCACGCTATAATACGTCATCACATTACAGAAACCACTCGTCAGTTATTCGCGAAAGGGAATCGAAACCGGTTAATTAAAATTATATTTTGGTACGGGAGGCGGGACGGTAGGCGTAAAAAAATATATTCAATGAAATATGTATTATTTATTTCCATTATTTATTTCTCATTAAATTGAACGAATTTTAATGTGCGCTGCCTTTTTGAGTATGAAAATAATTTTTTAAGTCAAAAAATGTCACATGCTATTTCCTTGTAAGGAAGTAAAATACAAGTTCTCTTTGTATGGTAAGTTTGGGTGGATTAATTCAAAATACAATACAATGTAATGTGTATGTATTGCATCGAATTCATTATTTACATGTTCTTTTTTAATTGTAAACGTTTTAAAGATAAAATTTAAATGATAACGAGCTGTTTTAGGTTAAAGTTTTTTTTCTAAATAAAACGGAGTGCGGTGTTGGGTTGCGCCGCTGATACGTAACAACTCTCTACAGTAATTTAGTAGTCTTGGCCGAAATGTTCATAAGAAATACACTAATAGAGATTAATATAAGTACTTTATTCATATTTTTTATTCTAAATATATGTTAATAATGTAATGATAGTCGTCTTGAATGATTTTTTATTTGTGTTACCTAGTTTTTTAGTGTAAGCTAAAGTTGTACTATACAGTTATAAAGATTTAAAGCTTTCGGTGGATATTTCTTATGTCTAAAGGATGAATAACTTTTTTTTTAAAATATTTTTTATACATAGTTAAATTATTTCATATACTTTTAGATTGATATTTTAATTAGTTAAACAAACTATAAAAGAATTAAGACACATTTACACGGGCCTTTACATATACCGTATATAGTAGATAATTATATTTCAAATTGTTTCACAGCCTAATTAGTTATTTTAAAAGTATCAATTTTTATGATAAAAATCTTAAAAAAAAAAAGAAACGCAAATCTTCAAATAAAGCATAATAAGTCTTTAGATGTTCTTGTAAAACTACAATAGGCTTAAATGTCACACTAACTATACAACAAAGTATATATTTTTATACGTGCGCTGTTAAAGACTAAACATATGACTTTAAAAAAAAAAAGAAAAAACAAAGTTCAATACGTGATATTTAAAATTTAAAAATAGTTCTTACTCACGATTGGTATATTATATGAAATCTACGCACTTAATTATTATGATTGTAGAATAACGGACCGCTTGTTTCATATGAGCGTTTGACGTTGAACATGCGTACAATTAGGCAACTTTGTTTGTATATATATGAACAAATGTCAGTCATTGATTGATAAGGAGTCAGGGGACATACATTATACAGTTTTAAGTGTTATTTTGTGGCCAGTGGTGGCGCTGTGGCATAACGACGAGACAAAACATGGGGTCTAGTTTCGCTAATTATCACGCAATGCCTCCAGAATATGGTGGAAAGTGGAGAACGGAACTGTCTTGGTAGGATGGGAGTGTCTTAACACTACTTTCCCAAGCCTTTGTTTACAGTGTTGTGCGGGATACGTTAACTGAAAAATTTAAAAGATGTTTAATTTTTTTTATTCACGCTTTATCACACATACAGTGAGAGGCGAAGAAAACTAGGCAGTCGTCAATTCTATACTTAATTATATTTAAGCCCCCCCCCTCATTATTTTCGTAACAACCGTATAAATGGGTGGTACATAGACACATGTGCTCTGCTGTCCAGATTGCGTTCAATTCAATTTTCCAAAGTAATATTTCACACAAAACACGCCGGATAAAATCATTTATAAAGGCGTCACTAAACATTTACGTATCGGTGTTAGCTTGAGGGTTGACACTTCAAACTTTTCTATCATTACTTTTACTTTTAAAATAGAGATATATTTAAATTTTAAAGAGTGTTTGTATGTATGTAGCTTAGTATCTGCAAAATATCTTAGTTAACTTTGATAGATTTTTTAATGTATTTTTGATAGTTTTTTTATTTATGAAGCACACACATAAATACACGCATGTCTATACACACCAGCTTCACGCTGTATCCCGCACACAGCAAGGTAGGCAGAGGTAACTTAGTGTTAAGACACTCCGAGTCCGACTTTCTGCCGAGTTCAGTGTTGAGTAGCAGAACTCAACGCATACCTATACGCTCACTTTAAGCTAAATTAAAGTAATTATAGTAATTGGCCAAAATAAATTCTCTTTTATTTCATTTATAATTTTATTGTTTTAATTACTTATATTGTTGCTTATAATTTAAAGGTATTTAGAATATTTTCTAAATAATCTTATATAATTATTTAATTAATAAAAATCTTATTAATCTGATCAATCAATAATTTCTTTATTAGTAAAGTTTAAATGACTTCATTTATTAATAGTTTTCCACTATGATAGTGGCATAGTGGCAACTGGCAGCCTTTACTCGTGCGGCCCGAGGGCGCGTACACACCGCTCGGCTAATTTGATGTTGTACAAGTCTCACTCTTTACCCTGTCTATTACAATATTGGACTATAAAGTGAAGTTAATGTTATTATATCGATAGAAATACGTATTTTTTTTTATTAAAAATATTGGAATTGCAAAAAAATATATTCTTGCATATTGCACAACCATTGAAAGTCTAAATTTTGATATGATTTGATATGATCTTTTATCATTTTTTTTCTTTTTAATTTTTTCCCATAAATAAGTAGAAAGAATTAAGTGCTGTTCTTTTTTTTCCATTCATTTCTTAAAAATTGCGTTTTCAGCGGCGGAACCTAAGGCTGCGTTTATATCATTATTAAATAAGTATTTTTTAGCCAGAAGTAGAGTGGCCGTCGTGGTGCAGTGTCACAA
The DNA here is from genome assembly GCA_037355905.1 of Heliconius aoede. NCBI lineage: Eukaryota > Metazoa > Arthropoda > Insecta > Lepidoptera > Nymphalidae > Heliconius > Heliconius aoede. Next base: position 330,805 of record JBAIZZ010000151.1, read on the forward strand.
ATGTTTGATTGTCGTGCGACGGTTTTTATGTGTTCGATTCTCACTCGGAGGAATGAAATATTCAATGTTTTCATTTCTTCACTCACAAAGTACAGTGTGGGGTTGAGTTCCATCACTCAGCACGCAATGCTTCGAGCAGCACTAGGTTCCCTCCGCCTATCCTGTTGTACACGGGATACATCATGTTTAAAAAAAGTATAAATGAATATATTTAGTAAATATCGACAATCCACATCACTATCCATATGAATATTTAATTTAACCCCTTCCGTGTTTATTTATTGGTCGTATATTTCATAGCCCGGGGCGATGCACACGCCGGCATCGCTGGGGTGCTGAATATGCAACTGAGGGTGGAAACAAACTCTATTATTACACCGACGTTGTTAGAATAGTTTGTATATTAGAAATGTTTTCAAACAATTTATAATTTGAGAAAATAAAATATATATATCATTAAACAATATTCATATTTTTATTTTATTATTTATCATTATTTTATATATAAGACGACGGGCTGATGACACTCAGTTCCACTTTACGTGGCATCGTTTGGAGAGTAGCGGAACTCAACACCACGCGTTGTCTTGTTCTTAGGTAACTTCAATAAAATTCGCTGTCTATCTAATATAATTTGCATTAAACGAAAAAATGATCATGATTTTGAGCATTCGATTTCGATTTCCACTCGAGGAAATGATTGATATATTTAACATTTTGATTTCTTCGCTCTGGTGTCGAGACAAAGCGCGGGGTTAAGTTCCGCTACTTAACACTTAATGCCTTCAGTGTTCGAAAAAAAGTAGGGAGCAGAGTGTCACAACACTAGACTCCCTCTGCCTACCCTGACACTTGCGATATACGGCGTGAAGCTAATTTTAATTATATATTCCTATAATTAGAAACTGTAAGTATATTATTATAATGTATCTATGTTACACATATTCTAGGAAAATTTAGTTGTTGTGTTTTTCAGGAATTTAATTCGCATCGTTTGAGTTATTACTCTTCAGTAACATGATATTTCACATTGCAAGTTTATTCTCACGGTTTTCTTAGAACATTGAGATAATATGCCAAAAGTTCTCAGAAAATGTGCTTTATATGAGCTTTATTTACATACAGTTTACATTTTATATAAATTATATAAATTTATTGAAGTATTAAAATAAATGTGAATATAAATATAATATAAAATGATACTTACTTTTGTTATTAAATAAATTTTTATCTTTGCTCTTGCTAAAGTGTCGTAGGTTATAAATTTATGTATAAATCTATAATCAGAGGCCAGTCGTGGCGCAGGGGCACCGAGTGTCACTGTAAAAACGACCGCCAAACCGGTAAAATATGTATTATTATAATTTAGGAAAGGAGTTCGATTTAAATTTTAAAACAATGAAATTAATTAAAGACTACAAGTTTGATACCCAAAAAACTCTTAAAGAGTTTATGAGAAAGAGTAGAGTTCTTATAATGTAGATATCGAACAATGTATTGAGGGTTTTATATTGTTTATCAAGTTGGGTCGTTTTCTCTATGTATAAAGAATTAGGTAGCATTTGTATATTATATGTAACAATAGAACTTTAAACTTGAAAATATATGTTTGTATTTCATAATTTTTAATTTACTTTAGAAAGAATTGTAAGAACAGCTTGACACTTTCCCCTGCGTAGCACAATAGGCAGAGGAAATCAAGTGTTATGACACTCCGTTCTCCATTTTCACAGCGGAACAATATCAAGAACGACATGCTGTTTCCAGAACGGCGAACGGCGAACGGTAAATAATTCGTTATCCTGAGTGGGATTCAAACCCAAAACCATCGCGTCAGATGCTGTGGCAATATTAGAACAGAATTTAATTTTTATTCGCGTTATTGAAGTGGAGCACAATTTGTACAATATTTATTATTAATTAAAATAATCGATTGTAACAAGTTATTTGTAGATATAGAATATAAATTAATCGGTTTTTAATGAAGTAGTTTTTAAAATCTAGAACTATAAAAACAAATGTAGTTAATGGTTTTTTTTAAGTATAAAACTGAGTATAATATATATCAATACTATCGGAACTGGGCGGTTTCACCCGCTTGAACTACACTAATATATATATATATATATATATATATATATATATATATAAAAAATATATTTTTAAAACTTATGTTTAGTTTATAAGTGAAATTTTTCTAAAAATTTTTCTAATAATCCACGAAACACGGGTTCAATGAAATATTTTTAATAGTCTGAATTTCAAATTTTATTAAAATCGATGCTGCTTTAAAAGATTTTTCCATACAAACTTTCAACCGCCATTTCACCCGTTTTAGAGTTTAAGGTTTTCAAAATCTGCTAAGAAATTAGTGGGTAAACAAAATTAAAATTAGTAAAAAATATAACTCCTTTGTAGAGGTAGACTCGATGAGAAGAACGGAGTGTCTTAACACCGAGGTTCTCTCTGTCTGTGTGCGGGATACAGCGTGAAGATGAAAAAAAAGGGTAGAATAAAAAGAAATATAATCGTGAAATCATACCAGGGGCCTGATAAAGGGGCGTGATCGTTAACACAATATCAATTTTAAGCATTCGTTGTGCAAAAAGGATGGGAATGTATGCGAGACGGTATTCAAGTACGGGACTACTCTTGAATTTTAAATAGCATTCCCGGTATGATTTAAACATCTAGTACAGATTAATAAATAAAATTTTAACTACATATCACATTCATCTAACGAACAGTTATCATAATAATTTTAATCTTCAAAACAATTTAAGGCAAATTGATTTAACGATCTCTTTCAGAAATTTTAATATTTCAATCATAAGTTAAACGATTTTTAACTAAATGTAGGTTGAAAAAAAAAAATAAAAAATTATTGTAAAATGAATAAAATATAAAATAATTGAGGTAAACTATATCAATTAAATGAACGTTTTAACCCGAAATAACGAATATGTGGCAGCCCATTTCAAAGGTATCACATGTAATGGGTCCACGCTTAGATAAATTCCGAGTTTTAATTACTTACATATTTCACACGATAAAATATTCTAAGGAGATAACATTAGTGTTTTTTGTATTATTTTGTTACCGAATCCGTCTACCTAAGGGTGGACCACCTCTGACTTTGGTAGCACAATAAGCCACAACCGTCATTAATTTCAAGTGTTGTCAACAGATTTTTGTTATTTTTTTATTTCTTTATGAAAATAATATTTAATAATAATTAATGTGTTTTATTTATATGCTGGATAGTAAGATGTCACATGTGAATTCGTGAATATATCAACAGATAGTTTTGATAGAGAATATTAAATCCTTATCTAATAAGTGACGTTATTATTTATACAATTATAGTATTACAACACGCATACCATTTTTTTTTTAGGAAAAACAGTCTCTTTTTAAATATTTTACTTAGAAAACGTATTCTTTCTTGGTTAATCTCCATAAGTTTTTAAACTTTTAATTTCATAAAATTTTATATAATTTTTCATTTAAGCACCGAGTACTAAAGAAGTTATTAACTTGATACAATCTCGGCCCTGTACTCTTTATAAAGCCTCTTGTGAATTTTAATACTTAATTTAGCCATCGAGGGAAATATTTTACTTTAAACGTTGATGGTTCAAAGATTTATCATTTTTACGTGCGAAAATGGATATTATACAATATCGATAATGTGCTTGTTGAAAAAAAAAATCTTTGAAAAATTGTTTATAGTTTTATTTATATGTAGATTAAATAAATATTTCTGTTTTAACTTTTTCAAATTAAATATTTATTGTAAATATATATATATAATATAGATTTCTCATTTCTATAGTACTGTCTGGTTCGTGTCTAACTAACATTGTTTAGTATAAAATTTTGTGGGTTCAAGACCGACGTATTTTAAGTAAAAAAATCAATTATCACACCGCTTCCGGTTCAAAATGAAACTTTTAATTTTCATATAATAACATGAATTGCAAATATCAAGTATACTTCATGTTGTAACAAGTACATAAATATAACTTTTTATTACTAAATTAAATGCTCAATTACGATGTTAAGATATTGTAAAAGTCTTATCCTTATTATCATAAAAATCGAGATATTATCATATCTCAGGTGCGGTATTTAAACGTCAACATCGTCCGGTGTGGTCGAAGTGACCACTCGATATGTATACTGTATAGCTTAAGCTACTGTACGCTTATTTATAAATACGTACAGTATTGAATGTAATATTAAAGTTAATTTGAGGCCGCGGGTCAATGGCACAGCGACTACTGTAAGCGTGGTGGGTGTTGGTTCTTTTCTTCGCACTTGCAACACAGACAAAGCGCGGCGTTAAATCCCGCCACTTAACTCGTAATGTCTCAAAGATTCGATGGGGAGTGGCGGACGGAGTGTCTTAAAACTAGGTTCATTCACAAATACAACTTTAACGTTTTTAGGAATAAAATGCTGGTCAACATTCTTTTATATATTCAAGGTGCTTTAAAGTTTATTTATTCTTGATGTAACATAAAAAAAAGAATATGTAGATTTATTTTGTTTTAAACTTCAATATGTCACGATGTGGCTTTAGAATATTGTTATAATTCGACTTTTTACATTCATAAAATGTTAAGTATAAATAGGTAATTAAGTAATATATATTTATTCAACTGTTATAAAATATAATTATTTTTACATTAATGTAAGTATTAGGTTCCTTCTGGAATATTGATTATTTTATTTAAATTCCTAGATTATATTATGAGCAGCTCCTCTCAAATCTGAGATCAATCTTGAGATACTGATTTCATTCATCGAAATATAATGCATATATGATTGAAAACGGTAACTCAAGATCGATTTCAAAGTTAAGAGCGCTTTATGTAAACGGTCCCTAGTACGTAAAGGTACAAAAAGTCATTACCACTGGATATTGCGTTTTAAAGATAGTTGAAACATAATTATTATTCTTGTAACCGGTTTAGATAAGCTATAATTTTTTTTTTTGTAAAAATATCCTAGTCTAAGTAAGCGGTTAATTTGCTTAACATAAATATTCATATATTTAAGTTTCTACCAATTCGACAAGTATTCCATTTATTTCGTTCACCTGTAAATTATGAATTAGAGGTCTCTTTTAAAAGTTATCTCTTAAACAGAGATTTATCCTCATGATCTTACCGTACAATTAATGTTGAAAGAAAAAAAGTAAAGTAAACTTAAGAAGAAATTTTGATATACCTCCATAAAATGCAAGATATTTTTAAATTAAGTATAGTATAAATTTGTCTTCCTTTTACAGCATTTATTTACAAATACATATCTGATGGTATGAACTTTACGTAATGTTAAGTATTTATTTAATCTAGCGATCCGCTCGCGGCTTATTCCATTAGTACTACATGATTACATTTATTTTTATTTTTAAAATACATTGAAAAAATAATGAAATTACTAATTATTTATTAAATTCAGAGAAAAATATTGGTATGTCTAGGTCCAAGCTATTATCTCTCAGAATAAACCTAATTATTGTCGTACAGGACTATCACATACGAAAAATTTTTATTTTGTCGCTAAAGAGGCCATCGAAAGCAAAAACCTTTGAGTTTGTTTGTTCACTTTATCTAATAAAGTATTATATCAAATTATTTCACGTAAGTTATTCTAAATTATTAAATTATTTCACGTAACTCAACTTTTTGTTGTAACGTGCTTTGTTCAAATTTTAATTAAATATTTTTGTTCGATTTATTAAGACGGAACTGACGAATTGGTAGCGTATGGTAAAAAAAAGAAATAAGTAGTAGTGACAACGTGGTTTTTGATAATACAACTAACACATCAGACAAGAGTGCAGAGATGAGAGGAGAGGAGAAGAGAGAGGAGAGATATATTTTTTATCTTAATTTTTACTGCTGAGTAAAAACAAATTTTATTTTTAATTTTTTTTTCTGGCTCTGCTTTTGGTGATCATACTATACAATATAAAAAAGTATTTATAAATATAATAATAATATAATATATAATAAATATAAAATGTAATAATAAAAAAGATAATATAAAAGTATTTTTGTATTTAAATCTCATTCATTAACACCATGCTCCAACCAAATGCTCTACAATGCAAGTATTCTATTATATGTCTATGCCAATTTTTTTTACATTTCTTATAAAAGTCATTCCGAATAATTTAAAATAAAAAATGCTACTTTATGTTATATGTAACACAGTTTCAGTTGCAATGAAAGTAGTTTCATAACAAGGCAGCTAATTTATGAAAGTGGACTATCTAAGAGTATTCCTAAAGTTGCATTTTCGAATCCAAAAAAAGGTCACCGAATATGCTCTCAGTATTTGGGACAAACGAAAGTAGGCTGACACGAAATGTTGTCTTGAAAAAGGTCAAGCACTCAAGTTCATATTTTATAAAAAAACCGTGAACTCAATTTTTATTAAAAAGAAACGACAAAACGTGGTGGCCAAAAATAAAAACGTAGATAAAATATTTTGAAAATTAGTTTAAATTAACAATTTTACCGTTAAAATATGAAGGTCTTCTGGTTCAAATCTTCTGATAATAAATATTACAAAAATGATTTTTCTTCTATCAATCACTCGCGCATATATATATACTCGTAACTACGATAGTTCGGTGAGAGGTCCGCTTATTACGGGCCAGGATCATCAACATATAGTTGACACTCTCTATCACCATACAATCTTGAGAAGATTAGGCATTGCGACGGTTATCTTTAAGCTGTAAGCAGAATGAACATAAAAATGTATTTTTTAGTTTTAAGTCCATATAATGTCCATATATCGTTTAAAATCTTTCCTGATATTTGATATGAAAAATAAGAATGTTTCATATAATGACATCCAAATTATAGTGGCAAAATAGTAAAGAAAGATATTTTAACAATAAATATTGAATAGGCCGAATGACAAAGCCACCGAAATGAACTTCAGCTGACAAAGTTTAATAGGGCTCACTTCTAAGTTGGTCTCGACAGATAATCGTTCGTCCTCTTTTCTTTAGTGACAGAAGAACAAAATGTCTTAATATTTGTTAATTTCGTGTTCTTGTGTGTATAATTTTTGTTAAAAATATTTATTGTCTATTATATTATTTTAAATTTAACTTATTTTTAGCGTCGTGCAGGGCAGATTGAGAAAATAAAAAAAGAAAATACAGCTATTGTAGAGACATTACTACGTTCAACACCTTAGATAGGATTTGTTTTTTAATTAATTTTATGGTTATCAAAATCTTTTAATAATATTTCGGCAATATTAAATTGAAGTGACTACGAAACTCAACGGCGCATTTTGTTTTACCAGAGCGGAAAATTATAATAGTTCATTAACGTCGCGTTTACCAACAACATTTCGTTCATAAAGATAATTTAAATTGGAATTCCATTACACGTAAAGATTACAACATTATGTGGGTACTTGCATAATGTGAAACGTCAGCTACGTTTGGTGCTGAGAGGCTGACGGCGGCCGATAGCGCAGAGTGCACCCATTCTTAGTCAATAGGGCTTGTAAAACAAACGTTATGTATTATGTAAATTTTAATGAATATCTAATTGATGGTTGTTGTAGCGCAGCGGCACAGTGGCTCCTGATTTCTAAGAAGTTCCAAGTTCATCCACTTACTCGAAATATGTCTGTTTTTATCGGAAAAAAATGCGTATTTCGACGCTATGAAGGGTATCAAAATTCATAGGGTACTTCCGATTAACCCCGAATTATGAAATTTGGCAACTAGCATCTAAAACTAGTACTTGTTTATGTAAAAATCCAAAAACTGTACATTTGTTATTAAATCTTAAAAAATAACAGCCTTAAAAAATAAAAATAAAACACGCATATCGACACTATAAAAGGAATCAAAATTAATAGGGTTAACCTGGTTATTCTAGAATTATAAAATTTGGCAACAAGCATCTACCAGTAGTTCTTATTCAGGAAAAAATCTGAAAACAATTTTTGTTGTTAAATCTTAAAAAAATAATTTGCGAGCCCGACTCGCGCTTGTCCGGTTTTTTTAATGGACCCTGTACTTTGTGTAATCGTACTAGAAGAATCAATTATTTGTATCATCAATATTTTTCCATTATTTATATGACGCGGAATATTCTGTCACCACGTCGATTGCCGTTGTAATATTACATAAACAAAAATGAAAATATTCAATGAATATTTTTTAATGGGAAACATAATTGGAGACACCCCTGCCAAGATTTTGAACGAAATGTCTGTACGTACGCGCGTCTTCACAAATGCTTTGTGCATTAGAATTTATACTCTTGTCGCAAATTGAAGCTGTTCTGGGAAAAAATAAAACCCACACTTTACTGCTCGCGTCGCTGTAAGCACGACTTTCTCAAGAGAAGTTCTCTCTGTTTCATTCACTCGGGCATTGCTAGCTGAAATTCAACTGAAATGCATCTTTCAAATTGTTTCTACTTATTATGGTCAATTTACACAAGCGTATTTATAAAAATAATTTAAAAATTACAATGTTTTTCTTTTGTTTCTCATTTCTGGAAGATTTATAAGAAAAAAAAAATAATAATCGTGGCATTTAATAAATCAATGGAACGGAAAACAGTTATTTTCAAAATTTTGTCTGTGTTTCGAGGGGGGGTAATCTAAGAAATGACATCCGATTTGACTGCATTTTTCACTATTCTATTTTGGCAATTCCTTAATATTTTGTGTTTTTTGTATTTATTTTAAACGGTTTTAAAAAAATTTAAAAATTTAAAAGATGCGCACAGCAGTCTCAAAGAATTTTGTTTGACAATATGGCTGGAAATCATTATTTAATTGAATTGACTGAAACTTTACTTTTAAATATAAATCTAATTATTGTTTGTAAAATTATATTGTTATAGAAAACGAAAGTAATACACATAAGTAAAACTATTGATTATGTTTTTCAAACGGGCGAAGCTACCTGCGGTATCTTAGCTTTTTAATAAAAGCAAATATATTAATGAGGCCGTCGTGGCGCAGTGGCACAAGTGTGTGACTGTAACGCGACGGTTGTGGGTTCGATTCCCATTCGAGGAAGTGAAATATTTATTTATGTTTATATTTCCATTTTCTTCGCTTTGATGTCGAGGCAAAGCGCGGCGTTGCATTCTACCACTCAACACGCAATACCTGCAGAATTCAGCAGAAAGTGGAGAACAGAGTATCTTAACACCGAGGTTCTCTCTGCCTACCCTGCTGTGTGCAGGATAGGCAGAGAGAAGCCTTTTTTTTACAGCGTGAAGCTGAAAAAAAAATTAATATATAATAAATACTCGTATAAATTAATTATTTAATTGAAACGACTGTAATTAAAAGCAATGTCGTTTTAAAGACCAAAACGGTAATTTATAGGATATTTTTATGTTGAACAGAAAAGAAATAGAATTAATTTATTCTTTTTATTGGTTATTGTCTTGTTGGCTGCACACTTTGGAAACGGGCCGCGGGATCAAACAGCATTCCTTCGTCTTATTTGGTACTTGCCAAGTTATTTGCACATTTACTCCTCTTTTAAACTTTATTATACGATACAGTTGCAGTACAGGGTGTTGTTGATACAGCTAACGTGAAAAATAAGATAATTATAAGTCATAAGGTATATCACCGTTGAGTTCTGCCACTCAATATGAAAAAAAAGAACTAGTGAAAAAGTAAAGAAAGAAAAAGTTATCTTAATTTTATTCTTTAAACGAACACCTACGTGATCACCGTCTCACTGCAAGCCTGTAGAAATGGTTATATTTCAAAATATTTTGAATTTCCCTGTTTTTAAAGACAAATCGCGGCGTTAAACTGCGACTGGCAGTATCTTAAAAATATGGCAAAATGCAAAAATGGTAACATAATGACTTGACATTAGTTACACTTGCTATTTTTAATCTGGAGTAGATTGAACAGGATACTTTGGGAGGAAAGCTAAAAACTGTTTACAAAGAAAATTAATCATAAATGAAATTAATATTCACAATAAATGATTTTAACAACATCAAATGTTTTCTTTTTGCTAACGCGTGAAATGTTTAAAAACAATTTGATTGCTTGGTACAGACGACTTACGAGTCAGACGACATCAGAGATGAGAAAACCTTTTCCATATAGAGAGTAGTGAAACGAAGGTCTCGGTTAGTCTCAAAATAAAACATTTATGCAGGACTGTAGTAGGACTATACAGTCTTTTTGTAATACAGGTATGACATTTCAAAGGCGACACTTTTTTGTGAGATACCGCCACCCGGCCGTAGCTTACCACTTATGTCAGAACTTATTTCAGACATGCAGGATTGTCCACCGAGAGGGCACCAAATAAATTATTTATTAAGTATCATGTCCCTCAAAACCTTAACCGAATCGGCTTATGCTATATTAGGCTTTGCCCTCTTGATCTATACGAATGTTTATGAAAATATTTTCTATTTAAAATACATTTAGAATAGTATACTCCCCAATTCTAAAAAAACCGTGAAACGTGTGTTCAATCAAATATTTTTATGAGTCCGAATTTCAATTTGTATAAAAATCGGTGCCGATTTTTAAAAAATCCATACAAATTTTCAGCCCCTACTTCATATCCCTTTAGGGTTAAAATTTTTCTAAATCCCTCCTTAATGGGGTGTACACGTTACAAAAATAAAAATCTGTCCAAATTTACGTTTCTACGCGCAGCGCTTACGGCTGCGCGTGCGTCTTACCTCACTCAGTGGGAACATCAACAGGAAAAAAGAACCGAGAGTTCTACTCGAGGAACATATAATAAATGGTCTTCTTCTATCTTTGGGTAGCTGAAATTTATAACAACATAATTAAGTTTTAATAAGGATCTAATAATTTCGACGTAGTTCGTTAAAATTTTTAATGGTCCGCTAAAAAGTATTTTCCTTTATTAATGTGTGAAATAGAATTTTCATATTTGTTAATTATTACAAAAACTATTATAATAATAATAACAGATTAAGACATTTGATTTAAATTTCATTATTAAATTATACATTTTAAAGCTTTCAAAATTATACATTTAGTTCATTAGGAGCGCTATCGTTTTAAGTATTATTAAATGTTCAAACCACGCCCCAATATGAAAGGGACGAACGACGCTTACGTACTTTCTTGATGCACATACATAATAATAAATTAAAGCTTTTTAACTGCTTTTTTGCACAATTCGCACCTTTTCAGCTTATATTATAATAAAGAACATTAAACACAAATAAGAATATTGAAAAAAAATAATTAATTAGATATATTTTCGAAGTGTCATATATTAATTATATAGTGTGTTTTGAATAATTAAATTTTTATACGCATAGCATGTGCAAGAACAGAACATATAATTACTTTTTGAATTAATGGCAAATATCTTTAAACGGTTCTATCCTTAAAGGTAAAACCAAATGACATTTAAATAAATAGAATGAAAGGCTTATTTAAAATTTTAATTTTCTTTTTTTTTATAGCTTTTTTTAAATTGTAGACAGCGAGCAACTGGTTAATACTCGTATATTATAAAACTAATTAACACGACATTCTTCACTGTTAAGACCATACTGTATATGCAGCTTACATTGTAGTTAATTAAAAAAAATTATAAACTAAAAGACGAAACGAAAAAGTAAACATTATTAATTAAGGTTAAAATTATCTTAACTTGTATACAAAACGACCTTTTCATACATAAAGATGTTGTTTTTTAATAAATATATTTGTGTCATATATACAGTATGTTACCTACCTACGAGTAAGAGAGATCACAATTGAGAATGCCAATAAAAATTGTAATAGAACTAATAAAATATAGCAGGAACAGGAGTGTACCAAGTGTCACTCCGTTCCGACTCAATTTTCTCTAGTATTTTCGAGATATTGCGAGTGTCAGAGCTCTATTTTTTATGGAAAAGGTCACGGCAAACGAGCGTTCGGGTCACCTGATGGTAAATGAGCGTCGCCGTCTACGACCCCATGTAACATCAGAGGAGCTACAGGTGCGTTGCTGGTCGATAAGGTGGAGATAGACGCGCTTTTTGAAGGTACCCCTGTCATATCGACCTGGAAACACTGCCTCCAAAAGGCCATTTCACAGTTCAGTCGCTCGTGGAAGGAAGTTCCTACGAAACTGCATAGTAGTAGAGTGTCACGCGTCCCGTGTTTTTACCTTTGGTCTACCAGAGTAGGACATACCTGAGGTTGTGGGTTTAATTTCTACTCGGCTGAATGTAATATTTAACATTTTCCTCGCCCTGATAAGGAGGCAAGACCTGGCGTTGAGTTCCGTCTCAACCTTGAGGATTCAGTGGAAAGTGGTGAATGGAGTGTTTTAACATGATAAATGTTGAAATGAAAATCTATGATGATATGTCCAAAATACGGCTTAAAGTGGAGTGGAGTTTGAAACCACCAACTACGAATGTATTATTTTACATAGAAAATAATGAGTCAACGAAATTGCACTTTACTACAAACTACTAGTTTTGACGTAACTTCTTAAAACTTTATGAGCTTCTTATCTGTGTATGAGAGAAATCAGGCGGGTACAGATTATAGGTAATGGACATGGAGAAGAATATTTAAATTACCATTTATAACCCAAGTTAATAGTTAAGCCAATAGTTTTATTACCGTGTTGTATATATATATATATATATATATATATATATATATATATATATATATATTTATTCAATGAGCCAATGAAATTGAGCAATTTCAATAATATTTCACTGGTTTTTTCTTTTGAACTGTCTAAATAAACTGTGAATTTAATTTGACAAAATTTTATTTATTTGAAAAGTTAATGGATATGAAATAATTAAGTTTTCCTAAAATGGGGAGTCAAATTTAATATATATCTATCTCGTTTCTAGAAAAGCTCATTCATAAGTTATTAAAAAAAAACATTATAAAGCTTAGCATTTAGCATTATAAACATAGCTTTTACTAAACACTTTTATCTTATTCTTTTGTACATTATCATATATTGAGCAAAACGCAGGCGCATTATCTATCTAATAAATAGTGGAAATTATGGCTTATAGAACGTTATTTTGCAATTGATGTAAGCGGTCTTTAGCGACGTGTTGCCTCATCGTAGCTGAGTACGATACGAAAGATAACGGCCTATACAAGAGTGTTCTTTAAAAGTGTAAAAAGAAAAAAAAATATCGGTGCATCAAACACGAACTCTTCAAAAATAACCATTATAACTGTACACATAAAGGTTATTTCTTTTTGTTTCCACGTTAAAAATAGGCAAGGCAATCCGAAATGGCCGTACTGTGTGGAATATGCGAGCATAGCTGTTTGTTTAGACGGAACAGGCTTTAAATTTTATTCTAAGACTTTTGAAACAGCATTTTATTTGCTTTTGTCGTCAATTGTATTCTACCCTTTGTGAATTATTTGCTGTTTATATTTTTTTTGTAGTTAATGGTTTTTTTGGACTAATATATATATATATATATATATATATATATATACCGAGGTTCATTAATACCGAGGTTCCCTATGCCTACCCTGCTGTGAGCGGGATATAGCGTGGAGCTGAAAAAAAATTATTATCAATTCATACCTTGTTTGTACTACCTTATGAAAATGAATAAGGCAGCGTGTGGTACAAGAGTGTGATTATAAGCGACGACTGTGGGCTTGATTCCCATTCGGAGTATTAATTATCATATATATATATATTTTATTTTTTGCTCTGGTAACAAGGCAAAGCGCGGCGATGAGTGCCGCCACACAATAATTCAAAAATTTGGCAGAAAGTGGGGATCAGAGTGTCTTAACACTAGGTTCTCTCAGATACTGCGTGACGCTTTACTATTGGTATGTTTTGGATAATATTAAGAAATATAACTAAAAAATATAACACAACCCACATTTACCATCACACTATATTTATTTACACTATAAAATTAGTTTTATGCAATTTCCTTAAATGTGTAGCGATAAAGTAGTAATTTGCACCATACTATACTCGTAGGCCCAAATAGTAACTTGCAATTGCTCTATAAGCTCAGAACATGGAATATTTAAATTATTATTGAGATTTTAATATTTAAGCAAATGTCACATTTTATAATACGAACTTTATAATACGAATTTTATAATATATAAAAATTGTTAAAAAAAATATCACGCCTTTTCCTATAAAGCAAGGCAAGATACAGGAGATCTAGCGAATAAGGCACTTTGTTTCTCACTTTCTTTCCATTTAACAACAAGAACAAATGAAATTTATCAAAGTCATTCGAGTGGAATGCGGGAATCGAACCCGCAGACGCTGGTTGTATATATATTGCAGAAAGATAATTCCTAATTATTTAAATAAACAATTATTGTCGCCAATAATAAATATTTATAAAACATACATTAACCATATTTCTAAGTTCACAAAATTTTGATTAACAATTTAAATTTACCTTACTATTTATACAGTCGAACATTCAGTAGTTAAGAGGAAAATGAATAAAAAGACATAACCACTGTTACTTTGTATGTAAGTATGTGCATATTCAGTATCTCTTAGTGAATTCACCAAAAAAATATATAACTACCTACCCTACATTATTCATATAATTTGCGAGCAAATGTATTTTTCTTAAGGTTAGGCATCCCATAAAATTATTATTATCTATTTAAGGTGATCGCCATTTAAATTAAAATGCCAATTGAAACGGTAGTTTTTTACGCATGTCATTTTTTTTTATGAACGCAGTTGAAAATAAGGTCCACATTTTTAATTGATCAGCTTCACGCTGTATCACACGTACGTGCACGTCACACAGCAGGGTAGGCAGAGGGAACCTAGTGGTTAGGACGCGCTGTTTTCCACCTTCCACCGAATTATGGAGGCATTGCGTGTTGAGCAGCAGAACTCAATGCCGATCTTTGCCTCGACACCAGAGCGAAGAAATGAATATTTATATATAAATGTTAATAAATATTTGATTTCGTCAAGTGGGGATCGAACCCACAACCGTCGTGTTACATGGATTGAACCCAGAACTATCGAGCTGAAATACACTGTTCCAATGTTAGCGCAGGTGGCATTTTTTTAGTTTACTTATTTGTATTTGTGTTTTTTCACTCAAAGATATATACATATTATTTGACTAAACCCGCTGCAGTGTTATGTTTGAAGATTTAATGTTGCGTTTATCTTTTTCAGTAATAAAATTTCTGTGTGTGTTTACTGAATAATAGCTTAGTTAATATGCACTAATGGACTATCAAGTTTTTATTTAAATTTCCTTTCATTCGCTAATTCATAATTCATTAATAAAAAAAGATCTAGATAACATTGCTCAGTATGAAGTCGCAAAAAGACGACAACCGAATTATATTTAACTACAATATATAAGTTGTTAATGGAATTTTTATTAATTTTATTGTTAGGTTTGCTTAATAGATATTTATATATATATATATATATAATAGATTTTAATATGTCGTCACCATTAATTCAATGTACATCTATATTAAGCGTTGTTTTGTATTGACTCATTGCATGTATTATAAATAAATGAAAAAAACATTCCCTCCACAATAGACCTTTTGTGAAAAACAAAATATTTCTTATATTTTGTTTTTATTTTCGCAGTCAGCACAGCGAAGAGTATGTCATTCAAGTTTATGTTTATCTGTGCTTCCATTGACAAGTGACGTCGCAATGCGCGGCAATTGTTTTGGCGGGACGCGGCGGAATGCGTTTTACGCTTGTTGTCATTCGATTTGAAAATAAATTTTACATTCTTTGCAAGATAAATTAATGTTTGTTGGTGTCATTTTACATATTATCTGTGTAAATATATATTTTTTTCTTTCATATTAAAGCGATAATTAACTACAATGTGTTAACGGTACTTCAAAAAAGTTTTTAATATAATAAAGTATACACAAGGAAATATAGTAGTTACTACTACTATAGTAAGCATTGCAAAGCCTAGACGATCCCTTTGACACGAAGGATTTATACGTAAGTAGATAATAGCATAAAATATTTACAATAGATAAATGAATGATGAAACCAATAGTTACGGGATATAAAATTCCCCTTTAAACTTCTTTCTTATATCTTCAAATAATCAGTCCCCTTCCCCGGGGGCTTTAGGGAAAACATTTTTTTGTTATAACAAATCGTACCACTCGAGCAAGACTATCCATTAAGATCATTATCCCACAAGGAAATTTCAAAAACCCCGTTTTTATGATTTACTTTCACTTAAAAATGACCCTTTATCTGTTTACACATTAGTCGTTCAAATGACAAACTATACAGTGTAAACCAGCCAGTGTACGCTTTATAATGTCTTATTCGTTTGGTATGAAAGCGGGGTTTTCCTTAAATTGGTCATATGTCAAGACGTCTACACCTTTTCCAAACAAATCAAACGCCTGGAATTATTTGACATGTCGGACAAATATTGGGCCAATGTCGTTTAAAATATACATTTTTTGAAAATGAACCTTATATTTATATGTAATAAAGGTATATTTTTCGTATTTGCTTCGGGTAAATGATGTTGGGTCGGAGATAAGTAATGCTTCAAAGGTGACAAAAGTATAGCCTGCGTCTTTTTTTGTACATCCTACTTTAACTTAATGGCTGAATAATTCTGTTTATGGTTAATTGCTATAATAAATTTTCACAATTAACGAATGGAACGTATACAAATAAATGAACGGAAATAGACAAACTACAAACTGCTAGTGGTGTGCTAAAAAAATATAATTATATATGTTCTGTTTCTTCATAGGTAACTCATGTAGGCATTAAGCGAGTGCATTGTCATATCCTTTGTAGTTTGATATCAGCAGTGCACTACTAAGAACTTTGACTATTTCAATTTATTATTGTTCTGTTGGCTTAATTTTATTAAATATTAACTATTAAAAACAATACAGGTATATATAGAGACCGTCGTGGCGCAGCGGCACAAGGGTGCACGGTAACGCGATGGTTGTGGGTTCGATCCCCACTCGAGGAAGTGAAATATTTATTTACTTTTATATTTCCATTTCTTCGCTCTGGTGTCGAGGCAAAGGGTGGCGTTGAGTTCCGCCACTCAACACAATGCCTCCAGAGTTCGGCGCAAAATGAGGAACGGCGAGCGGAGAGAGCTAGGTTCCCTCTGCCTTCCCTCCTGTGTGCGGGATACATGTTAAAAAATTTGATTGGTTACTAAATAAGTACCTAATGTAATTATCATAATACATTATAGTATGCTTCAAGTATTATAATATAAATTTTTAACTATGTTGCATGTGTTATCTTTTTTGTACCTTTATACATCTCTTTTATGAAATAGCCACCCTATTTCATAAAAGAGATGCTTAAATGAAAGAAAATAAAAGATGGTAGATTTTTGTAACAGTTTTAAAATGTTATTCCACGTTTAGGAAAGAAAAAGATTTTTCAGAAAATGTATAAGACGTACAACGATAAGTTGGCGTCAATTTCTAAATTTCAATTATCATTTTCATCGTATGCGCCCATTTTTTAATGTCAGAATATAAATTAACTGGTAAAAACAATGTCAAGTGTAATAGAAATTTTGACGTACAATGATTGCGCTTGCGATGACCAGACTGTAATTACGGCTTTAATGACATAAGGCAAAGTTTTACTGTAATTGTAATATAATACAGAATAAATTACTTACGTATAAACGTATATTTTGTCTGTTTCTAACCAACTTCTATAGAAGGAGGAGGCTATCAATTCATCTACTTTTTTTATATTTGTTACCTCACAACTTTTTTTTCATTTGAAAGCTCCTGCTTCCCGTGTGGTCCCATTTTAATTTGGTGCATTTTTGATAAAGGTATCCATGAGAAAATCATATCAGACGTCGATTATTTTCCTTAAACTCATTATTGTGTCCTTAATTAAATATTGCTTCTAATTTAACTTTAGGTTACTTATATTAATTTTAATGAAGGCATAATGTATATATATGTAATTAGCGTAAAATGGAATAAACTGCATATTTTATAATTTTCAAAATCAATATTTGAATCAAATAATATAATCAAAATTAAACTAAGAAACTACCTCAGAAATTACTTTTTTTTAATTCACTCTACATGATAAACCGATCGTGCCTTTACAATGTTTCTGTAAGAGCGTGTAAGTAATAATTAAGAAGTTCGTGTAGATACTCAACAAACTTTGAGTGATAGCTTCATACATTGATATACTGTGCGTTTAATATATATTATATAATATATTTAACTAGCCTGTACACCATCTATATATTTATCAAGTAGTAGAAAAAAATATATAATATAAGGAAAAGTATGTTTGTATAGTCATTTAATTGTAAATGTATGGACAATTACTATCTAATCATTATAAATTAAGTTCCCACTCTTTCGCCCAAAGTAGGACTAGGCTGGTCTGTGGGATTGGACTTATTCGACCAAAAAACTATTCATTAAATTAATCTTCAAAAATAACAGCGATTTCTTATCTTATGATAAACTGACACATTCTTTTAATATCGACAATCCAGATATCGTCGCGAGAGGTAAGCCAGTTGTAGTCAATGAAACTATAGACTTATAGATTAAAGTTCCATATTGAGCTCATGGAAAGTACCAAAAAATTTGCACTTATTTTTCAAGCTGCATCTACATATCAAAGGTAGAGGGAACCTCGTATTAATATACTCCATTCTATTCAGCCTAATTTACGAGACATGTGTGTTGAATGACTTAACTCAACAAGTCAACGTTCTTATTCTAATTATTGTTTAATTTTTGAATATGGTGATTTCTATAGAAAAGTATATTTTTGTATTGGCCAATTTTTTACGGGGCACCATGTGTACATAAATACAAAAATAAATTAACAATACTTATGCAAGTTCTTATTATTATATAACATAACAAAGTATATTACAATATGTATCATAACTGCTGATATTCACAATATTATGAACGATAATATTATCTGCTTCTAATTAAAACGATCCAGCAACATTATGCTGGCAGTGCACAATTATTATTATTTAATTAAATGTAAATATACTTGCCGAGTTGAAATTTGTTGATTCACCTCTTAATTCTTACTCAGTGTAAATACTGTGGATGTACATATTTGTCTTGCAACTGGTGTTATATTGTATTCAATTATTTATTAGCAGATTTTGTATGATGAAATAATCACATTACTAGGTATATTTTACTATGTAATATGTAAGTATTGATTGGGGAACGGTGTTTTTTTTTTTATGGAAAAGGACAAGGCAAACGAGCTTTCGGGTCACCTGATGGTAAGTGATAACCGCCGCCCACGACCCCGTGTAACACCAGAGGAGCTACAGGTGCGTTGCCGGCCTTTAAGGTGGAGATAGACGCGCTTTTTGAAGGTGCCCATATCATATCGACCTGGAAACACCGCCGCGGGTTCCGTGGCGCGTGGAAGAAAGTTAAGTTCGTGGTGTGTTTTAACTCCATTTAGTTAGATATACCATGATGTGAGTGGGATGTAAATATAAAACTTAATTCTTTATATTTTACTATATTAATCGTTTCTTTAATCTCACGAACGGATTACGAACTTAGATACTTACTAGAGTCACTCTCGTAAAAACTAATTTTATTACAAATGTTTTGTTCTTACTTTTAATACATATTGTTCGTTACAGTCATTTAAATATACGTATTATAGTTTAAGTAGTAGTTGAATCGTGTCTGTGCATATCTACGTCTATGGTCTAAAGCAAAAGATATATGGCTAGGTCAAAGGTTCATTTATTTATTCACAAAGGCGGAGGTAAGGTTCAATTTTTTTTTCGGATATTATAATGTATATACATACACACTAATAATACTGAGGTTTTCTCTTTTAGAAAATACTTAAACATTTTTTAGAAAATACTTACTTAATTATCGTATTGAAGTAACTGAGTAGATATAAAATATAAATTTATAAAGTTGCCATTATTTTATGATTAAAAAAATTGGTTATTATATTTTTAACACTATTGCCCGATGCATTGCAAAATACTAGTCACAGTCGGGACCTATAAGTAATTCTTCAACCAATTAAATCTTTACTAGGAAACCCCGCAAAAATAAAAAAGGGGAGAGAATTTCTTTTCAATTTTATGCTGTCGGGGTCTTAGTTTTTATAAATGTTTTTTTATTTATATTATTTCTATCTCTTGTCACTTATTCCATAAGGTGGTGCCCTCTGAAATTGTGCATTGCCATCCTCGTGCTATGACCTCCCCGCATATTAAGGGGCTCTGACCCCATCAGGTGACTAGGGATGTTTATATGTAAATCGTCAATTAATTTATAATCAAAGGTGGCTTTTGCACTTAGTTTAAGCAAATCTCAATAGACTACTTAACTGAAACTAATATCGTTCCTGTTAAAGTATTCGCGTAAATTGCTATACGAAGTGCTTAGAACATGTTATAATATTAAGATTGAACGTGGTTGGTACATTTATATGATAATTTGATATGCTTTCGTTTATTTAGTTGGAAAACTAGAAAATATAAGGCAGCTGACTCTATTTAGATCTTTATATGAAAACAATAGACTGCATCATGTACATGGCAAAAATGTTTATAAAATTGGTATGAAGTTCACAGGTGAAAACGTATTATTAGTAAGTGTTTGTTATATAACAAAAAATATATATATTTACCTAGATATATAAATCAACGGATATTATAATAAAATAATCAACATCTTAAGTTTTTTTTTATTAATTATCGTGAAAAATGAGAAATGAAGTTAATTCCACCAAGACATAATAAATGTAAATATTTAATATACAAAATTTTCATGGCATGCAAGTGATAATTTTGGTAATATAATAAAATTATGTTTAGTTATTCTGTTAGATGTTAATTGAAATATATCTTCATGTTAAGTGGACCCGCTTGCAATCCATTCGCACCTTCTCAGGAAGAACTCCAAAAATTGTGAATGTCGGCGCCTTTGATGCCTTTAAATTGTTGACAGTTTGATATAACTAAGCCATGATGATATTTGAATTTTTAAATATTTTTTTTAAATAAACATGATATCTAAAAGCAACGAAAATATAAGATAAAGAATTTTGCTAAAGACAAAACGAATGTAACGAGCTATAAAATAAAAACTTGAAGCAATATGGGTAACGACGCGGGCGCAAAATCTTAACGTCTGTTTTAAAACCCTAAACGTTCATGTACAAAAGATTTATTCCAGTCATCGTTATCTTGATACTTATCTTGAATTTTCGTTTTCTTATGAAACTAAATCATTTTAGTTTTGCATCATGATTAATTGATCGATCGCGTACGTAATTCGAAAGTGATTCTGTAATAAAATTTAGTATCCTTACTGTGTTACTAGTGAAAATGATAATGAAAATGACTGAAATATGTGGAGAAAAATGTCTAGTTCACTGTATAACAAATACACATATTTGGATAAATTTTATAATTTTTTTTTAATTTTTTCATTTAAAATAAATATTTAAAATAAGAAATTTAAAATAAATACTAATAGATGATTTCAATTTGATAGTAAATAGGAAAATAATTATATAAACTAACCTTATTGTTTTTTTTTATTGATTGTTTATTTTGTCACTTGCTTGTTGTTTTTGCTCTAACTCTTGAGAAAAGGGTAGAGTGAAATTTATATAATATTACCAATTAAGTAAAAATTAGGCATTTTATTTATGTTAATTTTTAATTTAAACATATTATTTTAATGTCATACATTAAAATAGTAATAGGAATCTAATTAATGCATTAAAATAATAATAATAATTTGAGGCCATCGTGGCGCAGTGGCACAAGGGTGCCGTCCGTATACGCGACGGTTGTGGGTTCGACTCCCACTCGAGGAAGTGAAATATTTCTTTACGTTTATATTCCCATTTTTCTTCGCGCTGGTTTCGAGGCAAAGCGCGGCGTTGAGTTCTGCCACTCAACACGCAATGTCTCCAGAATTCGACAGAAAGTGGGGAACGAAGTGTCTTAACACCGAGGTTCGGTATTAAGATACTCGAGCGTGAAAAAAAAAGTCACTTTACTATAGTGTAAGCATCAAGTTATCCAATCCAACTATAAACTAGCATGGTGACCGCGACGTAGGTAACAAAAAATAAAGAAATAAACCGACTCTCCGTTCCACCATTATGAGTTCCGAAATATCCATTAACAGATAATAATGCGGTTTCTTTTACATAATACACTCAGTTTGTATAGCGGAATTATTATTTTTTTCCAAATCACTCTCATATTTGCTCTTATGTACAATTACTATGTACCACCTACAGAGATCGAGTCCTTGTTTGTGTTTGTGGGTAGGTCAATAATTATGCATTTTCAAATGACTGTTGATGTTTTTGTGTGTTTGTCGTATTTTTTTATCTTATGTTTAGTAATGAATTTTAGCGGAATTTGATTTTAAAATCGTTTAATTCAGTCTTAAGTCATAAGATCGTTTTTATAATAGCGCAACGGTTAATTTTTATGGCGGTACTGAGCTACTACAATATTGCTTGAAAGTCTTGCATGAATGACATTTCTCCCATTTTATTTTACTATTATTTGTGTTATCTGTGTTACCGAAGCGAAGAAATTAATATGTAAATATTTAATTACCTCGAATGGGAATTGAGCCCACAAGTTCCCGTTCACAGTCACACGTTTGTGCTCCTGTGCCTGTGCTTTTCAAAATTGTGGAGTTAAATATTATAATTTATAATTCTTTGTAAATAGAGCTGTATAAATATATACAAGTATAGTATTATAAAAGTTTTAAATAATTAATATCTGATTTGAATTTATTGAATTGCTTGGCTAATTATACCTGTGTGTAATAAATAATGTAATAAATATAAACCTGGTATTTACTTATAGCATATCAATTAAATAGATTGTATATAAATTGCATTTAGGTAGTATTAGTCATAAAATGATAAAATATACTTTTTACAAAAGAAATATCCATATTTTCATATACAGGGTATATCAGGTACTCGTCGTCGTCCATTAATATTTTGTATAGTTTATGGACCACCATGTCTTAACTCGGATATGTTATTTATACAATCGTGACTCCAAATTGCGTATTATCTTCTTCTTCAGAATATTATAAAATTGGTGCTGGTCATTTCTTATATCTTTAAAACAATTATAATATAAATTGTATTTTTTTCATATTAAAGTACTTATGAATACTCCAACTCAAATATCATCCACATCATTTGGATAAGTGGCACTCAACAGCTGTGCGGTTTTGAACTTTTCCAAGCACCAGGCAACTTGAAATGCTTGACCTGCCAATGAATGTTGAATTGAATGAATACCTGAAACCTCCTGCAATATTTCCAGGTCGATACGACATGAGTACCTTCAAAAGACCAGCAACGCACCTGTAGCTCCTCTGGTGAAACATTCTTATACTGCCCCTAAGGATGTGCGTAATTAAATTCATATATGTATATAAATCATTTGATATATTGTATTCATAATAAATAAATTAATTTTACCCCGTGTAACAGGGAGTCATGGACGGCGTTAATCACCTACGATCATCAGGTGGCCCGTACGCTCGTTTGCCTTGTTTTTTCGATAAAAAAAAATAAAACTAATTAATTATTATAAATACAATAAACAAGAAATATATATAAAATAATTTATATACACATATGAATTTAATTACGCTCTTCCTTAGGGGGCAATATAAAAAACGTTCCAAATTGATATTTTAATTGGTATATTTTATTACCTTATAAATACATCTATTCTATCAAAGGCAACACACATAAATTGTAATCGATGCTCGTATAATTAGTGTTCTCGATCTTTTAATTTGTCTACAACAGGTTTTACTCGCGTTGTTTTTTCATAATATTGATTGATATGTTGTAGAAAATGTAAGCTATATTATAATATAAATATTCTTAAATATAAATATATATTTGAAAGAACTGTCCGTTACCTACGTTCTGTCGAATTCTGGAGTCATTGTGTATTGAGTGACGGAGTGACTCAACGCCGTGCTTTACTTGAACGAAGAAATGAAAATATTGATTATTAATTTTTCTCCAGTGGAAATCGAACATGCGATCTGTCGTCTTCGCACCCTACATTCGCACCCTTGTACTCTTGTACCACGACTGGCATCATATTAGAAATTAATGCTGCACAATTTTGTAAGTGGATGTGCACATTTGCGCACTTATACTAAACATACAAGATAAATAAAAAAGCTTTATACAAAATTATATTATAGATCGCCATCCTCGCCAGAGTTCGGCAGAAACAGGGAACGGAGTGTCTTAACACTATGTTCCCTCTGCCTGCCTGCTGTGTGCGGGATACAGCGTGAAGCTGATTTTTTTTATATTATAGATATTTTTATTTAATGGTAATCTTCTATTTGAAATATAATTTTAAATACTACGATAATTTTATGTAAGATTTTAAACATAATAAACATTATTAATATTAAATAATATAATGTTTATAAATTTACTTTTGAGAAAGGTCAAACTCAAAAGTCCTTGAGTAAAATACTAATTTGTTAATGTGATTAACTACAATATATATTTAACATCGTATATGGTACAGTAATTTGCTTAATAAGTTCATTAAAAAATATTTGTAATATATAATTATAATATATAAGTATTTTTTTTTAAATTATGATTTATTTTATTAAAAGCATTCAAAATTTAAGGCCATTAAGCCTTGTACCCAAAATTGTTGGATCAGATCTTGTGAACCTTGAAGAATAGAAAAACATACAAAAATACTGACGACTTTTCTGAACCAGATCGTAGAAAAAAAACATAAACCTTTAATGAAAATATAATCTCGCGTGGTAATCGAAGCCACAACTACCACGTGTAATTATATACTTTACAACTGCGCCTAAATACACAATATAAATATATGTTGACTAAATATACTAAGAACTAGTCAATTGTCGATTATAACAAGAATAGTAATTCACGTAAATAGAATAATGGATGTGACATTTAAATGGAGTTCAACTGCCATCATTCAATATCTAATACATTTCCGCATATGTACCTACGTAAGTTATTATATAATATTTCGCCTTGTAGAATTGTAAACAAACTGTGTAGTAGATTATGAATTACTTTGATTATATGAACGAGGGTTTTGTGTTCGATTACTACTCGGGCGAAAATGAATATATATTCAATTCCTCGCTCTGCCAAAACAAAGCTCTGCGTTAAGTTTCGCTACGAAAATAAAAAAATTCTTAATTCGATAGGAAAATTAGAATAGAGTGTATTTACACTAGACCCGTTAAGAGAAACCACATTAATTATTTCACAATTTCATATTCATTCAACGTTTTTATTGAAGCTTCTTATAACAGACGTTTATACGGATTTCACTAAAAGGTCTATCTGAGCGATTGTCTTTCGAGAGATTGGACAGCTCTTTTGAATTTTTAAACACTAAGCTGCTTACTTAAAGTAAGCAATGTATAAAAGACTAGCTAAGCAAAAGCACACTGAAGCTTCCGTAACAACTTGGTATGGAATGAACTTTCATAACTGCAGGCTTACGAGAAGTGCCCTATAGGTTCTGTGTAACTGTCACAAGTGTGAATTGGACTTGATCTTGGAGGGTTCTGTAGTAGCAAACATAGCAAGTCTCATTCACACCTGTTTTTGTTGAGAGTTATTTATATATATTACATTTCAAAGTGCATGTGAGATACCGCCGTATAAATCCATCGATGGGTGAGTACGGCTCACACTCGACTGTTTTCTCTTTTCTATTGCTTCCAATCCATAACACTTATAAAGATGATTTTTTTATCATAATATATATATAATAAATGCAACAAGAATCTTTTTAGCATTTTACCGGTCTTTTAAGCGGATTTTAGCTAATAGATCCGTCTGGTCGATTGTCTTCCAAGCGGTCAGAGAGGCTTACGATCCTCATATTTTGTAAGTGCTCTTTTGTTTACTTTTTCTTTTTTTGTTTGTTTTTTTTACTTTTATACACTACGTCGGGGCATAGGGCCAGAGGCGTGCGACTGTAAACATGATAGGTCGTGGATTCGATTCACATTCGTGGAATGAAATATTTTATAAGAATGAAATATTTTAGGTTCCCAGGTTCCCTACACAGCCATGCCCAGAATGGAGAGCGAAGCTACAAAGAACAATAGTCTCCGGGAAAGTTAAAGCTTATAAACATATTACATACAAATTAGTAACCATTAAATGTTTAAAATTGCCAAACTGGTTGTTTACTCAGATTGCTCTTTACGTGAAAGGTTTCCCACGCATAGCGCTTTTTATGGAACTAATGTAATGGCTATATATATATATATATATATAACTTTTTTGCAGAAATTACGAGATTGGCAAAAGAAACAGTGATCATTCATTCAGATTTTTATATATTTTATTATATTTGTTTGGTTTATATAATTGGTCCGTTATGGATTATGAAAAATTAATAAACATGAATGTAGAATATTCGTGTAAGTGAAGTTTCATTCCGCGTAATCTGTCGATGCGTTTGTTCGCAAGGAACTTGAGCATATCCCACATCTCATAACCGCAGCCCCAACTATAAAGCATTGATAGCCAAACCATAGAGTTGTGTCGTGGGGTAAAGTTATAGTCCTGGGGTTGTTTTACGAGTTCGTTTCCCATTGGGGTGGGAGTGCACATGCTTCAAAGAAATGTCTAAGAATGCGAAGCGACGCAGAAAAGTATCTCAAAATATGTGGTACAGTATATGTATACTTTCCAGCATATAGATAGATACATCTGTATGTAACTATATTCTGGACCCTGTAATCCTATTGAAATTTCCATAAAATATACATGTATATACATTTGATATCTTTAAAACAATTACTTGTTTATCTACTTTATTATATTGTTTGGTCATAAAAATCATAAAAACAAATTACTAATATTATGTCACAGATCTATCTATTCTACTATCATTTGTAGGTCCTTTCGTATCTCCTAGTGTTATTCTAATAATATTAAACTATAGTTCTCATGTCTTGGAGTCGAGTCATAAATAGTCGCCACCACGACCGCTGCACCGAAGGTGTAATTTGTGGCGGGCCTCCATTAAATAGAAACACAACAAAAAATGATTCCACCCGCCCCGTGTCCAATTTGAACTAGTGAAAAATGCACCTTTATTATCCTGACTAAATTGTAGGACTGTCTTTACCACTGGTCTGATAGTGGATTTACATTAGTGTATATCTGTTTTCTTTTTATTATTTAACTAAAAAACAGAAAGTAAAAAAAAATCATAAAAAATAATGTAAAAATTTATTAAGATGTATATTTGTTCCAATTAAACGCAAAAACTACTGAAAAGGAACTACAGTAATATTGTTTATATATCATAACAACACATAAGCTAAAAATTACATAAATATTTAGTATAATTTGGTTATACTTTACGTTTAAGCGGGCGAAGCCGCGTTTGGGTGGCTAGTAAATTATAAAAAAAAAAAGTTAATTCATAGTAAGGGCTCGCAGACACCGCAACTTTACGATTCTAGCTTTACTGCAACGGCCCTGCAACGTGGGGAAAAAATAAATTGGAAAACACCCTACGCCTGCTAGTGTTTTACGATGCGTGAGTATCATACTCTTACTTACATGCACTATCCTTAATTATAGAGTATTCGATCTCTTTCTTAAACATAAACTTAAATATTTCATCTGCTTGTTCTTGGCTAAATTGCAGTATTATGAAGTTCTAATATTGGGGCTGTGAAATTATAAAGTAGAACTTATGGTTGATATTTTTAGCTTCACGCTGTATCCTGCAGTCAAGAGTGTAGGAAAGGGAACCTAGGAACCTATTGTTATTATGTCTTATATTAATATTACGCAGAAACTAATAATTTTAAATATATTACAATCACACTTTGTGCCCCTGTACCACGGCTGTCTTCATATATTATTAAATATGAAAATCTCCAATTTTATATAGCGTACATAATAATTTCCGCACAAATAATGATGTTTCTCATCAACATTGTAATTTATCTGTTTTAATAATAAGCAGCATTTACGGTGCCTTTAATTCGGCTGTAAAACGAGCCCACAATGTAGGGAAGCGGGCTGCCTTGATTTACTACAACATGCAATCATAATTGACGATTACAGAAATTTTATATTTCTGTAGCTATATCATTATGTATCGTGAATTTTATAATAATAAAAATTAAACATTTTAAACGTTTAAATATATATACATAAATTACTATTGATTTTAATTATTATAAGTTATTTAATTATATAAATCTATTAGTTTATAAAAATTGGGGTTTTAATATCGTGGCACAGATTTTTGGCTATAAGCGCAGTGTTTGTAGGTTCGATTACCACTCGAGGGAATGAATTATTTTCATTTCCAAAGCGCGACGGTGTATCTTAGCACTAGGTTTACCCTCCCGCTCCTGCTACATGCGTTTTATCACGTTGTATCTAAAGCTAGGGAAACAAAAATGAAATAATTGACGACATCTTTTAAAATAAATAAACCTTAAAATAAATTAATAACAACACGGTAACTTTGTTTATTTATCGAAAAAAATTTAATAATGAGTATTTGAGCTATTTAATCAAGGAGTATAATCGGATTAAAATGGAATGGCCGCAAAAAAATGATGAAACCCGATCCTCGATATACACAGCGATCCATCAAAATATGACAGATGGGAAAGTTCTATACCTTTTGTACTGCTTTTGAGAATGTTTTTCGATGCGTTGAACTCTATAATTAAAAAAAGATCTTTTGTAAATCTACCTATTACTTATAGAAAATTTTGTTAACGATTTTTGTCGTTGTTTAGAGGTTAGTAAAATTTTTGAGTTATAGTCGGGAGATAGCGGGTTCAATATCCACCTAAGAGCCAACAACTCGCATACTTTATTATAGATTTTTCTAAAATGTAAATATTAATTTAGCATGTAAATATTAGTACGGGTAGGCAACAAAATTTTAACTTTTTTATTCATTTAGTAATTTTATTATACTCAAAGGACTTTGTGGGGAACGGAGTGTCTTCACATTGTATCGTGCAGACAGCAGGGTAGGCAGAGAGAACCTAGTGTTAAGACATTTCGTTCCCCGCTTTTTGCCGGTTTCAGGAGGCATTGCGTGTTGAGTGGCAAAACTCAACGCCGCGCTTTAGCTTCGACACCAGAGCGAAGAAATGGCAACAAAATTGAAATAAATAGTTAATTCCCTCGAGTGGGGATCGAACCCACAACCACTCAGCTTTATGTATAAAGCTTCAAAATTTTTTTAATGGATTCATTTCTAACTTACATATTTCTAAAATTTTATTTAACTAAGTTACAAATTCATATCTTATTTTCAAACAAATAAGAATGATCAGTCCAATTAACCTGTCATTTAATATAATTGGCACTTTTGTATTCAATTTATTGAAAGAACATTCTAGTAATTTTCACTTGGCCACAATAAATATCAATTTGAAACAAACGAAATGATAGCTTTCATTTCGTCAAGCTCATAAGGGCTTTTACACAGTAGGGGTCTATTGAGTAAAGATTATTTGTACAATTTCTTCTCAAGGGTCTTCATTTACAACACTAAAAAGTAAATTTCCTTTAATATAGTATATAATAAAATGAAGTTAATTTGAGGTCGTTATGGCGCCGGGACACAAGTTTGTGATAGTAAATGCAACGTTCGTAGGTACGATTCCCACTCGGGGAATGAAATATTAAATTACTTCATTCTCTGTACTCGCTGTGGTTACGAGGCAAATCGCAGTGTTCAGTTGCCACTCAACACACAGTGACTCAAGAATTTAGCAGAAAGGGGAATTAGGAACGGAAGTCTCTATTATATTTAAATTTCCTAAGGCTTACTATGAAAACAATTGCAATTTTATGCTTTTCATATGCAGTAGAAATTCATTATCCGGCCTTCAGTTATACAGTTTCGCGATTATCCGGATTATCAACCGCGATTATTATTTTATACAACTTAGCTCTTGCCCGCCATTCTTCGGCCAGAACCTGAGTCCTGGCCGGCAGATGGTACCGGATTAGGTCGGAGTGGGACCTCAGGTCCGTGGGGTCACCACTCACGCAATAGTACGCCTGCGTTGTGGGTTAATTATTATTATTAATAGTTGTGGTCGTGAAACTGGAATGTTTTAATTTTAAATCTATTATCATTTCTTCGTTATGGTAGAAACAGCGCGGTGTTGAGTTCCGCCACATTACGCTATGTTGTGAAAATTGACCGGTGCGTACATAACGGAGTGTGGAATATTTGTATGAAGTTTAGCCGTGTGGTCCCGGCTTAGAATAGGATCACCCTGGTACTGTCGGTGTCGTAAGAGGCGACTAAAGTATGTGTGGTAGAGTCACGTCGCCAGTAATGGCAACACGCATGGGCAGACTCGACCGGATTTAATACCACCCCCGGCATTTTAAACCAGCGTGAAGTAGTGGCCCTTGCCACTGCGTTTCGCATTAGGTAATGCCGGGCCCCGGTGCCCTTCATCTCCACCTTAAAGGCTGGCAACGCACCTGTGGCTCCTCTGGTGTTGCATGGGGTAGTGGGCGGCGGTGATCACTTACCATCAGGTGACCCGAACGCTCGTTTGCCTTGTCCTGTCCCATAAAAAAAAAAAAAGTGTTTACACTTGACAAATGCTTAATAATCAAAATTTTTATTATTATAATTTTTATTACAACATCTAAATGGCGATGGTTTTAATTATCCCACGTCTACTATATTACTATATAGGCGTTATTTTGATGAATCGTCGCTCCTACTATAATTAGTAAGTGTAAAATTTCACAATGTTATATTTATCGACATGTTATTTTGGATAGTTTTGATCACACGTGACTGTGTAAAATGCTAGTTATTTATAATACGTGTATACTGTACAGGTTTATCGTTTATCGTATGTGAACATGTTCTAATGCATATATTATGTATGTAGGTATATAGGTAGTATATACATTTCTGTATATTTATCTGTATACAGTTCTTGAGACGAAGCACATAAATTAACTTATTCTGATGTACTACAGTAACAAAATAATGACTTAGCAAATCCTCTCCATTCACATTTGATTTATATGTTGAAACAATCTAGCTGCTGGCAAAACTGTCAGTAATAATTTATGCTTAGACTGTGCATACTGAAATCTTTTATCTGTGGTGTAATAGTTTCTCTCATTAATTATAATCATTAACCCTTATTGTTTTGTTGTTAGTTCATGTATAAATTAGTCTAGGTTTGATTTTAATTCTGATAAATGTTTCATATTTGTAATATTTTGGAAGTGTCTTATTGGGAACGAAATGTCGTAACATTAGGTTCCCAGGTTACCTCTACCTACCGTGCTACGATGTGAAGCTAAAAAAAACAACGTAGCGGGATTTGAATCAAACACCTCTTGGAAATCAACGTCCAACGACGTCTTTAACAGTTTTCCAAAAGAGTAATATACATTTATTTTTTAATTTAAGATATTCCTATTTTATTATCTCTAAGTAGACAAATTTTGTAAGAATTGGTAAGATAATAATATTCACGTTTAGTGCAATATCAAAATTTCTGCAACTGAATTTCATGACAGTATGTACGTGAGTCACGATATAACAATACTAAATTCAACATTTTCATTTAACAATAAATAATACAAAACATCCGCCAGCCATAATTTAGACACACCGTAATCTTTAGCCTGTGACACGGACAAAGGTCAGACTTGGCACGACAGCCAGTACCTCAAATTGTTAAGTTGAAATGTTGTAATAAATAGCAATTTACTTTGCGAGGAAATTTATTTGCTCTGGTAATATTCCGAGGCGTTGAGTTCCGCTACCCAACATGCGATGTCTCCAATTTGAGAGGAAAGTGGAGAATAGTGTGTTGAAGCTAGATTTACTCTGCCTACAGAGAAATCGTATATTTGCATAAGAATAAAAACATGAAAAAAAAAAATTATAGCACTATTGCATACATACGGCTCCTCTGGTGTCGCATGGGGTCGTGAGGTCGTGGCAGTGATCACTTACCATCGGGTGACCCGAACGCTCGTTTTTCGTGTTCGTGTAAATACATAAAATTAAATTGGAGTCTATAATTAGTTCATTCATACATTAAGAAGTGTCTTGACGCTAAGTTTTCAGGTTCCCTCTGACTATATAATGGGTACAGCGTGAAGATAAAAAAAATCTTTTGATACAAAATGACTTTATTATTTACAATAAACTTTTAAACTCATAAATTTATCATATTTATTTTATTATATCATTAAACAGTAAGTATACGGCATCTGACGACATCTATTGACCAGTGGCAGCATTTTTCAAGCTTTACCCGGTGTGGAGCTTTTATAACACATAAAATCCATTTTCATGAGATTTTTATTTTTTTCAATAAAGTGTTTATAGGTTTTTCACTTTATTACCAAGATAAAGGTTTATCACAATTTTAACTGCGATTTCTTTTTATTTGCCTCCCTTATATCTAAACATTGGTCGCTTCTTGTATATACTATTGTTAGTATCTATTGAAGCACACATTTTTATTATAAAAATATGATAGACACTCCAAATTATATGGTATAATTTTGAATATATGAATTTCTAACGAATTAGAATTCGTGCCAAATATTTGTATGAAAGTTTATATGTCAAAATGACAACCCATCCAATTACAGAGTCCTCTTTTATTGACTTAACCAACTTAGAATACATCTAGGCCGTCACAGTCCTCTAGATTAGAAGTTTTTGTTTTTAATCAGTCACTCTAAGTCTAGTGAAGCTTACAACGAAGTATGAAGTGCCATTAGTTCTCGTCATTAGGCAACATAGATGTTTGTGTTAAAATTAAGTAACTTAAAAAAATAAATAATTAGAAACCTACAAAAGTTTTAACTTTCTTTTCAATAGTAATACCGCAAAGTCTAATTGACTAACAGTGGCATTGGTTATAAGCCTCGGGGACCTGCTTCTTTAAATTTTTAATCGTATGATGAGGCTCTGATGACAAGAACAGAGTTGAATTTCGCCATTCAACACGCAATATCTCGAAAATTGGACAAAGGAAAATGAAGTGCTACCCTGCTATTTTCAGAATGTAGAGTGAACTTAAATAACACATGTTCCATTATTTATACCTATATGTCAGCAAATTATCACATAAATAATATAACAGTTAATAGTAAACGTCCTCATTCGTTTTACATCTGATCTTAGCATTTCTAATTCATAGAGAATTAAAATTAGAAGTAAAGCAAGTCAAGGGCCCATTATACTTAGTTTGTAACAGTTTTTGCCTTATATCCTACTCTCCGATTTAGAAATCTGTTAAGTACAAGGCCTGTAGTGACACAGAGGCACAAACGTGCGACTGCCAGTGCGATAAGTTGTGGGATCAATTCCCACTCAAGGATTTTTTTTCTGGATGTTGTAAGAAGGCAAAGTGCGTTCCCCCACTCAAGTTGATATGCTTAATGGGAAAAGAGTGACTTAACTCTAGGTTCCCAGGTTCCCTCTAACTACCCTGCTATGTGGAGAATACAGTATGAAGCTATAAAAAAATACGGCAAGCCATTAATTATTATCTGCCAGGTATTCTTTGCATCGCAAAATAACAAGCAGATTATGTTGTTACTTAGCGATGCTTCAAAAGGAGTGTAACAGTTGGTAGTATAAAAACTATTTTAAGTTTTCAATATAGGTGTTATTCATTGACTCTTAATTCTTGTTCTTTGATATTTCTTTAAAATTTGATTTGTAATGTTTTTTTTCCATTCCAGTTACTGCGTACCAATCGCGGTTTGATTCGGGCGATTTTAGTACGACAGGCAGAAAGAATAAATTCACAATGAAATTTATCGTCATTAAATGTATATATGTAATAGATACATTATGTAAATAAAGTATATATGTATAATTACTATCATTTATATAATGTTATGTAAATACAACCTATATGTGTGCCATGTTATGGTAATTAATTATTTAAATTATTTCTTATACAATATATATATTCTTTGAAAACTATAAAATGTTAATTTATATAGGTACTATAATATTTATTAGAAACATTATTTTATATATTGTAACTAACTTTAATAACCAGTGTCTGCCTGCGACAATGTGTTTGTCAATTTAGATGTAGGTAAAAAATATATGCTAATATTGATAATAATTTTATAAATAAGAATAATTTTAAAAATAAGTATAAAATGAAAAATCAAATTTTTGTGGCTTAAATGAATAATAATTTTTATTTTCTGGTCTTTGAATTGAGTTCCGCCACTGAACACGCAATGTCTCGAAATCGAATGTTTAGTGGAGAACGGAGTGTTTTCTCCATTATACATTCTGCATATCCTGTTAGACTATAGGGATAGTTGGAAACTAAAAAATAAACCATAAATATTAATATAAAAATCAACCAAATAAGCTTTTACAATTTTCACACAGCCAATCACTGACGGTTAATTCAGATCAAATGCGTTCCAACCCAATAAGTTATTCATAGCGCGTCAATATTCACGTACAAATATGTACGTATAACCGAGCAATTGGAGGGGTGAGCCGACACCTGTGACTCAGGCAATGACGTATGAAAGTAAAAACCGAGGGTAGATTAGTGTAATCATTTTGAATAGTTCAATAAAATATTCTTTTTTTGGGCTATTTTTTTAGGTTGTGTATTCATCTCCTTACTCTGCTCAGGGTAAATCATTACCCACTCGCACGCTGTGGCGCAGCGCCACGGCGGCTTCAAAATATATTTATAACATTAACCAGTAGTGTATTTTTTAAAAAATAGTTATGGGTCTCAATCTTTGAAGAAAATATTAGATACGGACGGACGGATGGAGTGTTTTCGAGATTGCATATTGACTTCTATATGTGGGAGATGTGTGAGGATGATAAAAAAATTAAAAGATAAAATATGTGTCATTCGAGCTTTTATTTTTTAATATTTGATAATAGAGTAAAGCGATATCTTAAAGATATATTTAATCTACTGTTATACATATGTTCATGAATAAATAAAATTTGATTTTATAGATATTTATGTCTATGAAACATACTATAAACAAACATTTACATTTTTACATTTGTTCGTAAGTCCATTTACGATTTTATTGAATTATTTTTTTTAGTTTTAAGTATTTTTCTATCTATAATATTAAAAATAAATTTGTATATTACTTTGGATGTCTGTCTAAAGACTTATAGATCATAGCGATATAGATAAAATATGTATTTAACTATAATTATTCCCCTTTTCAAATCTGAAGTCAAGACTACTACGTGCAATCAGAGAAATGTTCACAGTACCAGAACGGTATATACATAAATTAACATCATATTCGCTAACTATCTAGATGGCTTGTCTGGCAAATAAAAGTATAATATAATTGAATCAGTGCTAAGTTTGAATGACTCTGGTATTATTTTTTTACGTAGCATATAAGTATCACTCATGTAGATGGATTGCATTAACTTGGAGTTTGAAAAATTGTTGTAATTTTGAGTGTGCTTTAAGCTTTATAATTTTTTTTAGTACTTTTTTCTTCTCCAAGCATCTCCCGCATACAGTAGAGAAGGCTGAGAGAAGCACTAGTTATAAGTAACTCCGTTCTACGTATCGCCGGCTTGAAGTGTTAGCCTGCACTTCAATATTATATTTCTCATAGTTCGTAAAAATTTAGTTTTTTTCATAATTTATCTTGTCTATATATCGAATTAAGGGGTCGGTCAACCTACATATAGATGCCATGGTGGTAAAAAGAAAGACTTCAACTTTTCTTATCTTTCCTTGGTTTTATTTAAATCCTTGTAAATACCCAGAAGTAATCAAAATTTAACAAATGCAATAGATTTTAAGTAGCTTAAACGATACGAAGAATTCTCGTGAATTTGCCTGACGTGTGTACCATAATATATACATGATTGATATATCATATGATAATATAAATGATTATTTGTGATGATAAAAAAATTATAAGAAAAGATACGACGATATATTTAAGTGTTATTTTAATTCTAAATATTTAACTACATATATCTTCTTTATGCAAATGTATTTACTATTGCTTGACCACGCGATATCGAGATAAAAGTTCTTGACGTGATCCTGTAAGGGCTCCATTTTGACCTTTTGAGGTCGGAACCTCAAAAAAAAAAACCGAAAATAAAGTTAGGATAATTATGTGCCAAAAAAATATTTTAACCGACTTCAGTAAAAGGAGGAGGTTATCAATTCGACTTTATTTTGTTATTTATGTTTTTAATCTCAGAATTTTTTATGTGCGCGATAAATAGACCCCAATATAAAATTAACATCACGTTAACCTGTTCGATGATTCTTTTTTTTTGGAAAGGTGTTCAAGGGTAGTTTGACGAGAGTTTGATTTGGTGCTTTCGGTTGAAGGCGGCTTTAATTATTGTTTGAAGTGCAGTCTTCACTCGAGGTGTATCTATAGACGTACATGAATTTTGAACAAGTTTTATCAAGGATTTTCTCTATTATAAATCTTTTGAACGTTGCCTTTACTTTTTAAGGGAAATTCTCATGCTTGTTTACAGAACTAAATTTAATCCGTTATCATTATGTTGCCACGAGTGAAGCAACAATCGCTTCCTTGATGCGATAACATTATTTAGGCTAATTATACGACGAGATATTATATTGAAATACTTGAAAATGACAACAGAGTTGCAGGTGCAACTGTTGATATCGGCATTCTGCTACATACATAGATAGATATACTTTTAATTTCGTTGATACAGATTGTTTTCTTATAATTTTTATTGTACCGGTTTTGTGTGGATTAATAGTTATATTTTTTAACTAATATATATATATATATATATATATATAAATAGCTATCCCAACATTCAATAGCCAACAGGTAGATAGATGTTGGAAACGGACGCTTAAAACATCAATTCACGCGTCACGAATTAACAAAGGCCCCTCTTGTACAGATTTAGTCACGCCAAGATTCTGGGTAACTGTGGATACTAATAATATTTGAAATGTTCATATTTTAAAGGAATTGAAACGGTAGAATATATATATTTTATATTAAATTAACTATTGTTGGTATATATTCGTATAATGTTATTGTTAGCACTTTGTATTGAAACAGTATTACAAGTTCATAATAAAGAGGCACTAAATTAATAAAACGATAGATTTTTTGCCGTGACATTAAAGTTCTAAATTAGGAAATCTTTTAAATTTCACGATCATTTCATATAAAGTGAGTTACTCACTATCACTGTCATTTGGGGAACTTAAACTATATCTACTTGCTTTTATTTTATGCATACTCGAGTTCCGCACTTGAGAAAAAAAATATTTATATTTAATTTATATTTCATTCATTTCTTCGCTTTAGAGGCTTCACTATACAAAAACAAAAATTGGAGAAAATCATATCTTATTATTTGAATATGAATATATATTATATGAAAATATTATCAAGATTTATAATTTTGGACTCAATATTTTTATATTGTGAACATATGTATTGCTCCTTGCTCAAAAGATTAAAAAAGAAAAAGTAAATTTTAAAGAAAAATTTGGGGAATGGAGTTTCTTAACTCGAAGCTCGCCGCCTTTCCTGCTATGGACAAGCGTATTTTTTAAAACTATACTTTATTTTTTTTTTTCTCTTTTCAACTTTCATCATTTCACCACGATGAAGGATGGTTATAACGTAAAGGATTTGAAGTTATAACCATCCTTAGCATTGAGATGCATCAAATTAAAACTACAGCGTTTTCATTTGTATATAGTACATCAGAAGTCGTACTAGAGTTTAAAGAAACGAGATTTGTTAGACAAAAAAGCAACAAAAGTAAAAACTCAGTGATCCAAATACCAATTCTGGTAAAAGCGTCAAGACATCTTTTTGCTTTTCCAGATGCCGACAATGTGTGAATGGGATTGTTAATTGAGGGTTCTGTAAAAAACATTTTAGTAATAAATTAAAAAATTTTATACCTTTAGTGGTTTGAGCGTAGTGTTAACATATTTTTCATTTTATATTTTCTTTCTGAAATAACTTATGTACATGTTATTCAAAATTCATAGATAATTTTTTTTTTCACACAGGGACTTTAGTGTTAAGACACTGCGCTTCCCATTCTCCGCCCATTTTTCGTGACATTGCGTGATAACAACTGGTATCCATGATTTGTGTTGCTTCCAACGCGAATAATTTAAAATAATTCAATTTTTTCTCATCAAAATTATTCTAATCAAAAAAGAAAATAACAAAATACAAATACTATAAAAAATATATAAAAAAAAAATATTTCTTTTTTAATGTGCAAAATGAAAATGGCTGTACAGGATTCAGTTGTCAAGTGTTAAATCTAAATATAGTATAGTATTAGTAGATGGGCTTAAAACTTTTCATTCTTGCGTAAATAACTGTATCTTCATTAGGGTCACTTTTTGCAATACTGGTCAACGAAACTAAACAAAATATAGTATTTAAGTCCTTATTGGATTGTAATAAGAAATATATTTGTATATCAATGTTACTTGTCTCACTACAACGTGAATTAAGCCATAAACGTCCGCACGTTATTGGAATTATTTTTACACTAAACGGATTGAAACATCTAATATTTTCATTTTCTCGTTCTGGTAACAATACAAACGGCGGCATTGAGTTCCGCCACTTAACACGAAACGCCTCAGAATTCAGGGGAAAGTGGAAATCACTATTAACTAAGTGGCAGAACAGAGTGTCTTAACACCTTAGTACCGTGGTACAGCGTAATAGCGTCAGACTGTAAATACGACGGTGTACCGTGGTACGTGGTAGTCCTGTATATTTATGTGATATATTTCCTATAATTCCTAATTTTTTTTGGCGTTATCTGTTGCAGTTTTCAAATAATATAAAAAACAGTATGAATAAAACATATATTGTTTTCCAAGCTTTTTTTACAAAAAATATATTATAATATGTAATACTACTACAATACCTACAATAATAATAAAAATACGTAAGTCAATATATCCGAAAGAAAAATCACCGCATGTAAAGTGGGTTACAATATTAGTCAGTGTTACCAACTTATTGCACGTGAACACGCAACTATTTAGTTTTCATTTGTGGCAACACTGATTAATTATAATATTTTGTTTTATTGCCTCCACCATGGAAAACAGTCGTTAAATGAAGTTACCCAGCTTAAAAGCCCTTATATTATTTAAACGGTTGCCATTACGCTACGTGAAGAGACGGTAATATAAGAGTGCTTCGAGCAATTGCGGTTTAATTGCGAAAAAAGGTTTGAATCGCAGTTAATAATAATTTAGTTAATTAATAATAAAGATACTTTCTTTATAGTGAAAAAAATAGTCAATATAGGCTTGGACTGTGACAATATAAAAGGAAAATATTAGTTTTTGTTTTTTTCTGTTATCTACCCCAGAATGTCCAAAAGCCTATATTTAATATTATAAACCTTAAAATCTTTTTTGGTTGAATGCAGTTACCTTAGAAACTACTGATTCGAATATTTCTTTTTTGTTAAAAAGTCTGTTTATCAATAGTTATGACATCATGTTAAATATTGCGAGGTAACTCGGTGAATGTTGTAGGTAAATGCATGTTTATGTTTATTTATAATTGTATTTCCAAATAATTCGCATGAGAGCCAGAAAAAAAAATCAACGAAGATTGAATATATAAAAAATATTTTTTTAAAATATAACATATAAAAGTTACATTTCAATAAAACTTACAAATGTCACAAAGAAAACGAGTGGTTCACTAGGAAAAGGCACTCAATTTTAATTGACCCATATAATGAATGTAGGTAGGTAGACGGCATTAGATGTGCTCCAACATGGATGACATAAGCAAGATCCCTTCTCCCCATTTAAACAAGTTGAATGCGCTTCCACCTCTGCACGTGCAGCACTCAAGGTCTACCCTTTACCTCTTATGCTTGCAATTAAAACGAAAAACTGGGAACGTAAACAACGCGAAGACAAAAAGAGACAGCGTATGTACGCGAGCACTTTTTATTTCCACTACAGGGAGGTCGTCGGCCAATCAACGCACTGTGGCGCGCTCATTCCCATTGGCCGTTTTGAATAGAGAATTTTTCAAACAATAGCCGAGGGTAGGTAATAGCGAGTTTTGTTTTCTTCGAGTGGTATTTCGCATTGGAGTGCCGGCGTTCGTTCGTAGCGGACGTCTCGAGACTAATTACCTTAGCTTACATGCATTGTCAGGAGGGTGCTTCGACTAAGCTCACTTCATTTGAATTGTTGCTCGTCCTTCAGGAGTTGCAGGGCAAGCAAATTAGCTGTTTGCTCCGACCACGGCAATCCGACCATGTTTCAACTGAGAATGTTTACACTTGAATTTTAAGATACTCGTACTTTCGTAATTCTTGTTACTTATAGGGAGAGGCTGTTTGTATGCAGAATATTTTTTGAGTCTTACGAGGTACCTAAATGGTTAAATGGTTAATTAAGCTTCTTTTCACTCTCTGTCCACATATAGATATTACAAAACGTCACCAGATCTGATTTACTATACGTAAAACGTGGAAGTGGACTTTTGCGCTCTTACACAAATTCACAAAATAGATGGTCATCGATTTTGATTAAACAACACCTCTATTTTTTCACCTTCATAATATATTGAAACAATTTAATTACATAAAATTTTAATAAATCATTTTATAAATGAATTTTGAGTACTTTTAATTTAATTTTTTTTATTCTTCTATTTCAGGAATCTGGCAGCACCAGTACGGCCAGTTCAAGCGTCCAACACGTCTTTGGAAACTTACACTCCTACTCCCAGTACACTGCATAAAGAGAGTTGCAACAGACTAGACTACCTCGTCGAGAGACAGAAACAGCTATGCATGCTATCCGACAAAATGGTACAGGTAAGAAACACTACACTATACAAATTTTGTATTTTCTTTAAGAAGAAAAAAATATATATATAAAAAAATAAGATCAGTTTTGATGAAGGCCAATTTGCGTGGAGAGTAAGCGCGGCGGTTGTGGATCTGATACCCACTCGAGTGAAATGAATAAAAAATATTCAATAATAACAATTGATGTATAAGTACGAAATTCAAACTGTATTGAAAATAACTATGGCAAATAAACAGTATTAATTGTTTCCAAGAAAATTATGAAAGACCCGATTGTATTGATGATTTAATTTGAAAACAACTACCTACAAGATTTGTAAGCAAGATAAAGTGTTCTTATCATTTTGCTTTGACTTGACATACGTTAATGCACATTAGGATCGATAAGTAACTTATATTCATCATGGTATAGTTGCTAGTTAGATCGTTCGTGCTTGGGATGCTACGGGTTCAAATTCCGTTCAAGGGAATGTTTATACATAGATAATGAATAAAATAATACCTATTATTAGTAATTCTTAATAAATAAATTAATAATTCTTGCTGTTATATACCTAAAGCTATTTAATAAATAGGCATTCTCTGTTATGTTTGCGTAGCAAAAATTCGTAGAAATCTCACTACACAGATGCTACCAACATAAATAAATTGTAGCGTATTTTTTCACATTCCTCAGAATTGTGGAAATGAACACATTAA
Source organism: Heliconius aoede (assembly GCA_037355905.1). Classification (NCBI taxonomy): domain Eukaryota; kingdom Metazoa; phylum Arthropoda; class Insecta; order Lepidoptera; family Nymphalidae; genus Heliconius; species Heliconius aoede. The sequence continues at coordinate 372,507 of JBAIZZ010000151.1, forward strand.
ATATTCATTTTCTCGAGTGGGAATCGAATCTACAACCTGTCGCGTTTACAGTCACATGCTTGTCCCCCTGCGCCACGATTGGCCTGACATTTTTTATGCTTTGTGTATAAAAGTAGATTTATTATAACCATTTATCTACTGAATAAAAAGAGGTATATTAATGTAAAATAATACTTCATCCTAGTAATAATGATACTTGTTAACAGTGATACGACACTAAAATATAAAAGTTATGAAACTAACAGACTAATAGGATGATTGCAAACGACAGTATTAATAAATTGTTTGTTTTAATGGGATTGGAACTTAAAAGCTTGGCCTAAGCTCATGTCGGCGGTCGGTAATTAGCATTCCGCTTATACTTTACAAAGCAATGCCGTTGTAAATTATTTTAAACTAAAATCTTATGCAAAAACTTGTTTTTATTATTAATATTATGAAGTACAAGATTTGAAATATAAAAAATATTCTCACGGTGTTATATAACAGTATCGCTTATGAATATACTATTATTCAAATCCGTCAATATAGAAATTTTCTATTTGAAGTACATCATTCAAAAAAAATATTTATAACGACATAGATATAATGAAAACGGACTGGACAAAAAAGAAATTGATTTTGCAATATATTTATTTTATTCTCTAGTTTATTTTACTCAATGCAAAATTTAACCTATTAGAATCATTATTAAAAGCCAAAAACAATTATATTCAAGTGTTAGATATTAAATGCTTTAATACTTATATAAGAAAGCATAAAATAATTTAATTTATATCTAATTGTAGGTAATACAGACAGGTGCTCAACAGGCGGTTGAAGAGTGTCAGTACCAATTCCGTAACAGCCGCTGGAACTGCAGCACTGTCGATAACAGCACCGATATATTTGGAGGAGTACTTAAATTTAGTAAGTAATTAATTAAAAATTATTTTTTTATAGGTAAAATAAATGTTTTTTTTTTAATATATTTTATAAAAATGTATATACCTAGTGTGGACTCTAACAAGTAGTAAGACTTGGCTTCTAATAAGCTTTAACTTTAAAAATATACATTACATTAGCTTAACGCTGTATCCCTAGTGGGGTAGTCGGAGAATACATTAAAAATATATTAATTCTATAAGGAAATCAATAATAAAAGATTACAAATGTTCTATAAGTTACAATTATAATTATGATACGCCACAAACAACTATACGAAAAAATTTAAACGCAAAACTAACAAAATTATTTATCATAATTATTACATAAATAATACTACAGTTAACTCAAAATCGGCATATACTCGTACAGTCTCGAATCACAAAACTAATTTCCGCTCAGATTTCAAGTCAAAGTAAGTTGTAAATATTCTAATAATTATTGGTTGCACACATCGGCAACTCTTCAAAGGGCCGTGTTAAGTGAGAAATACACTTTGAAGTTAGCCTTTTCAACGACTTAAGAAATATTTATTCTTGTACATAATTCAAAGGAGGCGAACATTTCGGAGAAAGTAACTAAGATTTGTATTGTTATTTGTTAGTGTTAGTGTTAGTGAGATTATTGAGGATATATGTACGTGATATTTCTTAGATTTTTATTTTAAGTAAGGAATTTTTATTCTGTCTAGTAAATAATTTCATTCATTCGGTTTGACGCGCATTGTCTGATTTGTAATGTTTTTTAGTTTTCCTTTTAGGGGAAGTGGAATCAAACTGAATTTAATATTCAGATCTATAATCCCTTGAAACACAGAAAAAATCAAGCTTCCATGTCATTGCAATTAAAGTACTTTCTGTGGACGTAAAGTTGTACAATTTGTATAAAGTCAGAACTTACAATACAAATAAAGAAAAATCTTTTATACCTTATACTTTCCATTGACCTAAAATTTAGAAATTGTTACGGAAGCCTCGGTGAGTAAGTCCGACTCGCACTTAACCGGTTTTATAATCTTCTACTATCACAAAATATTAATGCCAATTAATTTACAAGTGTAAAATTAAGTGGCAGCACTAACATGAATTCATAGTTATTAACTATAGATCCATTCTCATTTTCTAATTGTAATAAATATATATAGAGCAATAAAACATGTTTCAATTGGTTTGTATAGTTTAACGTTTATATATATCTCCTTCAAGCATCATTAGTCTTTTTTTTGAATGATTTTTAATCCAAAACCGAAATTAACTTTTGTTATTGCATCTTTTATATTCCGTAGTGGCACAAGGGTGTGACTGTAACGCGACGGTTGTGGGTTCGATTCCCATTCGAAGAAATGAAATATTTATTTACGTTTATATTACCATTTTCTTCGCTCTGGTGTCGAGGCAAAGCGCGGCATTGAGTTCCACCATTCGACACGCAATGCCTCCTGAATTCGGTAAAAAGTGGGGAACGGAGTGTCTTAACACCGAGGTTCCCTCTGCCTACCCTGCCGTGTGCGGGATACAGCGTGAAGCTGAAAAAAAATTCTTTTATATTTTGAATTTAATTCAAATTGATACAATTGAAAGATACGATGATTCTTTGATGTCAAGAAATGTTTACATTTGCGAATATTTAAAAATCTTATGTTTATTATGAATTGATTGAAATGTAAACGACTGCGTGACTAACGTTTCTATTCAAACTTATAACATCCAAATTATGTCAAACAATTTCAAAAGTGACGAGCTTGTTTGCTTTAACGGGAGCAAAAGCAAATTTTTCCACAAAATTTATCAAAACGAACGAAAAATCTATGAAAAATAGACAATTTATTACGACATTGGATGTTTTTTATGATTTTTATCATTAATTGTTATTATTTATCCACACTCTGTCACAATTTTAATGTTGTTAATATGTTTAAGAAAACCAAAATGTTTTTGTATGTAAAGAATAATAAAATACATGTACATACCAATGTTAAAATGTAGTCTATATGAATATTGAATCCTGAAATAAATTTTAAGCCATGAAGTAATTAACGTCACTAAGACAGCCCGTTTACTTTTAAGGCGCCTCATGAACTATGTTTTTGGATCGTCCACTTCGAGATTGTTTTCAAGGAACTTGTACTCTTCATGTAACTAGTTTATTTTTAAATGTCGATTACTCGGATCACGTGTGTACTTGTTGACGGAGGAGATCAGTTTGTTTAATCTATAGCAGGACCAATGTTACTTGGTCCCTAGCATACTATACTTTGAAGGTATTATGCTCTTTTGATTACCAATTTTTACAAAGTGCCAGATCAACTATTTTGGTTATACCAAAATCAGTCGGTCACTGAACTTTTTTAATTTAAAAAACTTCTCAGTTACAATCAACAATTAAATAAATTAAAAGAATTAATTAAAATAATAAAAAAATAATTCGTGTGTACTTTTACGTTCCATTTTCCAATTATTCGTGACGAACATTGCAATGTTCTCCTTTGTGAACCTGTCCAAAAGAACTTTACCAAAAAGCCACTATTAGTGTTATTCAATTCCAGAATCTCGTGAATCTGCATTCGTGCATGCCCTCTCGGCCGCGGCTTTGGCGCACGCGGTGGCACGCGCGTGCAGCCGCGGGGAACTCAACGAGTGTTCCTGCGACGCTCGCGTCAGGAAACGGACTCCACGCCACTGGCAGTGGGGCGGCTGCTCTGAGGTAACATTACAATGTACTTATTTTTTACATCCGTCAACAACAGGTTGACACGTCCTTATATGAACAAATATTGCAATTAGTATTCATTGCTATCTGTTCCATGTATTACGCTTATAGATATGTGAAATTGTATCGAAAACGTTTGAAAAGTGATCGTGATAATTTGCAGTCTTTTTTAGTATGAAATAGCACGAGTCCTTTATTGTCTTCATTCTTATAGTACACACATAGGTTATATCTATAGGTTATAACTAGCAGCTCCCGTATGGCTTTGCCCGCTTTAACTTATTATGTTATACTAAAACTTTATATGGATATCTTTATATGTCTATGTTTTATTTTGATGTTTAAGCTATATTACTATAAACTTTCAGCTAACAGTTTCCCCGATTTTAGTTTTGAAATATGTGTCGGTTCTAACTAAACGAGATCACACGACTATATTAGTTAAATGTAATCTGAAATGAAATTTTTTAATAATTTCAGGACATAAGATATGGGGAGAAGTTTAGTCGAGATTTTGTGGATGTTAAAGAAGAGAAAGAAAGCGACGAAGGGATAATGAATTTACACAATAACGAGGCTGGCCGTAGGGTGAGTTCTGTATTTTTAATAATTAACTATAACTAATTAAATATATATAATAATAACACCAATATCAATATATATTTGAAGCCTCACTTTCTTACTAGAGTACGGAAAAAGGTTATTCGTATTTTTTTCGGCGAAGAAGCATGAAAAGAAATACCAAATGCCATTGACAGTTGGTATTTCACCTTTTTGATGTATGCCCTAAGAGAGAGAACTAATGGTTATAGTTTTTGTTGCACTGCCGTTGGATCAATGACGTGAATGAATGCGGTAAATGCGAATGTATAAAAACAGAAGAACGTTTGTTTTTATATTACTTTGGGAAGTGATTATATATTGCTTTAACAGTACGACCACAATGCAATAAGAGTTGCTTGCTCTCCTTTTAGGGTTCATGCCTCATAAGGTGAAAACACATCTGAAGCTCCTGTGATGTTACACGGGGTCGTAGGCAGTTATTGTCAGGTGACTTGTATGCTCGTTTGCCTTGTCTTTTTCCATAAAAAAAAGTCAAGACCAGTTATCCCGACATCGCGTTAAGGATATCCAGCTGATATTTATATCAAATATTTAAGTCCATACATGATCCTGCACAGAAAAAAAAATACTTTTAAGTGAATGCAATCAAAGATACGAGCATTTATGAATCTATATATTTAATATATATAATTTTTAAAGAAATTCTGGTACTCTCCGTGGATCTACAGATATGAAATTTGGCATGATATGAGAACTTAAAATACTCGTAAAGGAAAAAAATCCGAAGTGTAAAAAATTATAGATATTTTGTAAAATATATTGTACTTTTCGTTGACCTACAATCCTGAAATTGGTGCGGAAGCCTCGAAGGGCGAGTCCGACTTGCTTTTTTTCGCGATTTTTTCGTTATTTTAAAATTTTATACTCGCACGTTAACTATTACACGTTATTAGATGAATATATAATTATTTTGAAAAAAAAAAATAATAAAAATATATCTCCATATACATATAATAAAAGGATGAAAAAGTTGATTCTGTACATGAAAGATATAGAAAAAAAATCGGATGGTTAACGTATCCGTCATTGAAGCTAAGAAACCACTCAGCAGAATTCTTGTCTACGAGTATACTTATATTTTTGTCTGTCTGCTCGCTTGTTCCAAAATCATTTTGATACCGAGAATAAACGGAAATGTCTTAATGGACAAGGAGTGTTAACACTAGATTCCCTCTGTTTAACCTGCTATGTGCGGGATACAGCGTGAAGCTAAAAAATATAAATTTTATATAAATTCCAGGCGGTACGCGGTCGTATGCAGCGTGTATGCAAATGTCATGGTATGTCGGGGTCTTGTTCAGTTAGAGTTTGTTGGCGACGACTACCGCAGTTGAGGGTGGTGGGTGACGCTCTCACTACGAGGTATGAGGGCGCTTCTCATGTTAAGGTTAGTTTATGATTTTTATTACAATGTGTTGTTTTCATAATGTGTATTTTGAGGCCGATATTGTATTTCTAAATTTCACTTTAGTCGCCTCTTACGACACCGATAGTACCAGGGTGATCCTATTCTAAGCAGGGATCACACGGCTTCTAAGGTAACAAGCATAAAAAAATACAGTCGAATTGATAATCTCCTCCTTTTACGGAAGTCGCTTAAAAAGAGTGTAAAACCAGTTTAAAAAAAAAAGAAATTAACCAATTAAATATAATGTATTATAATTTTTCAGGTTGTTGAAAGGAAGCGAGGTAAAAACATAAGAAAGTTACGGCCAATACATATGGATATGAAGAAACCAAATAAAACGGACTTAGTTTATTTAGAGGACTCCCCGGACTATTGCGAGCCGAATGACGAGTAAGTTTTTGCTTAGATTTAATTTTATATTATTTATTTAATCATATATCTATATTTTTAGTTGTTGATGAACTTTTTTAATGTAAAAATAAAATTTATTTATAACTGAACCATTTATTTTATATTTATGGAATAACATTGAAGTTCCAAATTTTGTGGAAAAATTGTCCAAATTCATTTTACACTCAAGATACACAAAAAAGAGAATAATTTACCACTTACAGAAGGAAAGAAAGAAATTAAACAAAATACCAAACGAAATAGTAAAGCGAAACTGACACGTTACAGCAAGAAGATAAGGCTTAAAATTGGATGCTCTTTAAACGTAGACAATTCAGTTGAATTGTAGCTGGGCTAAGATAGGACTGTATCTTAGCCCAGCAATGGATTCGATTCCCGCTTGGATGCACTACTTTTACCTTCTTGGTCTGATAAGTGTCTTGCACTTGCAGGCTGGGCGTGCTGGGCACGCGAGGGCGCACGTGCAACCGCACGTCGGCGGCGCTGGACGGCTGCCGGCTGCTGTGCTGCGGGCGCGGCTACCAGACGCGCGTACGCGACCACGAGGAGAAGTGCCGGTGCCGCTTCGTGTGGTGCTGCCGCGTGCACTGCGAGCTGTGCCGCTCCAAGCGCGACCACCACGTCTGCAACTAGGGGGGTATTATGTTATATTTTATGTTGATGTGACCATAAGAACTAGTACGAGCGCAAGTTCTTGTAGTAACTGTACTGCGAGGTGTGCGATCCAGGCGGAACCGTCGTATTTGAAATCATGAATGTGGAAGATGTAGATTTTTTTTCAGAAATTGTCACTTTTAATTTCTGATGTTTTCTAAAACAAATTTAAACGTTATAAATTAGAAGTTAATTACAATTAACTTCACTTCATGTATAAAAATGACAAACATTGATACACACAGATGGGTGTACACCATTCAAACGACGTCGAATCATAACTGTATGCTATTGCGTATTACGAATATTTTCAAAATATTAAAATTTGCAACAAACACAATGAGTGCTTTTTCAATATATATATATATATATATATATATATATATATATATATATATATATATATATATA
>JBAIZZ010000151.1:379657-518330 GCA_037355905.1 Heliconius aoede
ATATATATATATATATATATATATATATATATATATATATATATATAAATGATGAAAAATAAAGAAATAAATTCTCTTTGTTTTCAAAAATTTATCATTTCTTCAAAATACATCCAACTTACATATATTAAGTCAGATTCGCAGTCGTTTATTATTATTTAATTCACATTTTTTTACACTTATAACAATTTAAAGTCCGTTAAACGTTAATTGTAGTTCACCAAATACGACACTCTCCTCCCTATCTAACTAATCTTGGTGCAATCTATATTTCATATTTCCTTAATTTAAGTTATTCACTCTTATAATAATCAACGGACTGATATAAATACTTAATTTTAATTGTTTTCTTTTGTAAGCTTTAATTTTTTTTACAGTATTACCAATTAATTTATTTTATTTTATGTTTTTTTTTATTGTACAAAGCTGTAAATACTTTGATTATAGAGTTTTTAATTTTAATTTGTTAATATAAGTTTAATTTAATTTTGTCGCCTAGACACTAGTTTCGGTTAATGTCACCATTTATTAACTTAAATTATTTTTATGACACTTGATGAAATTTCATGATTATTAATTAATTAACGAATTGAAGACGACAGCGTGTGACAGTAAACGGGACGGTTGTGGGTTCGATTCCCATTTAGGGGATTGAATTAATTTTATATCTTCGCTCTCGTAGACAAAGCGCGGCATTGGGTTTAATCCTGTCAACACGAAACGCGTCTGATAATGGCGATGGGCCCAGAGTTCCCTAACGTTAGGTTCCCTCTGCTGACCCTGCTGCATGCGGGATAGAGCGTGAAGCTAATGAAAAAAAAAAACCAATTTACATAATTTATTTCTGTAATTGTACAATTTTAGCATTTTTAATATACCGTTTATTGATTGATATTTTACCGTTTTGTCAATTGTAAATAGATCAAATTACGCACTTAAATGTACTTACTAGTGTTAAGTTATTTTTACTTTCTACCTCAACTGCGAAATCTCAACCATTTTGAAGATGTGTTTTTTAAAAGTTGTACTCGACTATAAATAATTGCAATTAACACTTTTTATGTATCTCTTGCCTTTTTGTATGACGGATGAAGTCATTTTATTGATAAAAAAATATTTTGCTTATATTTATTTGAGAAAATGAGATTTATCTGTGAATGCGTTGGTTGTGGGTTTGATTTTACCTACAGGTAATAATTTTTTGTCCCCGTTTTGGTTACGCAAAGAAAGACGATATATACACGGAATATCTCGGACACTGTCTACTTGCTTGTTTTACATGTAAAATTAATCTTGAAGTTGAAAGAAATACGATTACCTAAGTGAGAATCGAATCTATAAGTATCACGTATCTTCCATTTTTTTTACTGCAAAATAATTCTATAAAACGATCACTTCTAAAATAAAAATATGCCTCTATATACCTTATAGATTTTTATAACATACATTTAAAAATTAGCATCGAAAATCAATAATAAATTAAGAGATAACAATTTTTCGTTTTTAAAGAGAGAACAGATAATAAAAGAAGATAGATGAGATATTAAAATTAACATACCTATTTCGATATTCTTATCAATTATTATCATTTAATCGGAAAATCATGTACAAGTCCTCGTTCTGGTAAAAATACAAATCGCGGTGTTGTGGTCCAACACTAAACATGTATTAATATTTGGACACTGCGTGGGGAACTGAGTGTCTCATCACTAGGTTCCATCTGCCTACACAGCTATATGCGGAAGTATATAAAACAAACATTGAATCGAATAGAATCGAGTCGAGTAAAAAAATCTAAATCGATACAACTTCAATAATTTGTAAATACATTACAAGTTAGTAATTTATTATATTAGATTGTGATAGCTTTATAATTATTATACAGTACTAAAAACAACATTTCGTAGTAATTGGATAATTATCCGTTTATCAATATTTAGATGTAGAATTAATTACTCATGTAAATAGTTCATAGCATTTAATTCTTTATATTGCATCTATATTTGTATTTATGTATCTCTATAGATATAAGAGGCTTAAGATTATGCAGTGATTTTTTTGTCGTAATACTTTATTTCGTCCGATATTAAGTATTTAACTATTACCTTGTTGTATTACAATTCTTTTAATATATTTTTAAATAAAATAAATTTAATGTAAATAAATAGTAACTTTCAAACAATTTTCATAGAAAATTTATTTATTTTACAATTCTCTTTCATTACTTGGCTATTTATTCTGTCCCTTTCTATTTGTTCTAATAAAAGCGGGATGACATGATTCATAAGTAACAAGAACAATATTAGATCACGATGGCTCTCTATTTAAATATGAGCGATCAAGTAATATAAATATTAACAAAAATCGTGAATTAACAATTCTATTAATAGAAAATAATAATTATTTTAGCAATTTCTTTTGTACTTATTGAAATTATGAAAGTTACTTTAGATATGTAAATGTAATGAACGAATTTAGGTTCAATATAAAACAATGTAGAGTTAATGTCTAACAGTTGAGACAATTCATACCAAATGTTAAAGTTGATTAAGAAATATTGTGTACAGCCAGCAAGGATTGCAAGTATTTTGTAAAGGGAACTAATTGTCTGAATGATTTTCGATGCTGACTGTACATTAATAGAAAGAAGACCTCTAGCGTAATTTCTTTTCGATATGGAATAATTACTATTTGATGTACTACATTAAATAAATATATCATAAAATCGGTAGTTATGTTTTATTTTACTAATTATTCTCTCATATGATGCACGTTCTTATCATATCTGTGACCGCACAAAAATCTTCATTATCATATAAGTTGATAAAAATGATTAAATAATGTATTTTTAATAAGATTTTAATATGAAATTTGCGGATAATAGACTTATAACAACTATATCTATCATATTATATCATATCAACAAATATGAGACGTAACAAGATTGGATTCATTTAACGCTCTGACCACTAGGCGATATGTTGACATCTGCGTCGACCTTTTATACATTTGTTACAACTTTAAAATATAAAGGAAATAAACAAACAACCTTGGCAAAAGAAATCAACATACACTGTACTGTCATCCGCATAGCAACTAAGGAGGAGGGAGGAGGAGGAGAGGTTAAGCAACATGTCACTCATATAGAGTATAAACAATTTAGGTGACAAAGTGTGCCTTGCGAGACACCAGCGTTGATGAATAGCTTTCAACAATAAGAAAACTGACCACCCATTTCAAAGTTACTGTTATCGGCAGCAATTTCACATCCAATAAAAATATATATTAAAAACGTATGTATATAAATAATTGGGGGCAAATGAATAAATACGGTAATTTGGAGTCATAAATTTAATTGCATTTAATAGATTTTATCACGAGTTACATTGTGTTTAATTTTACAATGCCCCCAGAGGATTATTCAACCATGGGTAGACACGTGGACACCTGTTACATATTTGCATATAATACAGCTCCTGCAAAATTAAAGTTTTTTTTTTTAAGTTGTATGTCTCTTCGATAAATTTATTAATGGTTAATTATTCCAGAAAAAACTAGTGACCAGTTAATGGTACATTACTCAACTCGAAGACTGATTAGAATTTGGACTGATTTGGATGAATGGATTACTGAACTGACTTGAATTGTTAAAGTATACTTACAGTACTGTGTTCGGCCCTCAGTCCATTACAAGTTATGGTGCGACATACCGCCTCAATCCTGCTCGGACACTGTTTGCTAGAGTATTCGTTTATTGGGATAGGATTTTTAACCCATTCCACAACTTCATCGGCACTCACCTAAAATAATTATTAATTATAAAATGTTATAAGAAAAGAATGCAAGAACAAATAATATTTAGAAAAATCGATACAAGAGATCAATAATTATTGTTTTAAAAACTTACCATGAAAACATCATGTAAGTTGTTGAGCATGTCGAAGAAACGAAGTATAGCGCGATATATGGCCACGTTTCTACTGAACAAAGCTTGACCAGCATTGAAATTGAATGGAGCGCGGTTACTCAGATAATGCCTTTCGAAGTTTGACACAAAGAACTTGAACCACGCGTCCTCATCGTTGTCAGGTGGGCTAAAAAAGTTAAGTAATTAGTACACACATATGTATGTTAATAATAATACGTAATAGTTTTATTTTTCTTATCATACAAATATTTGATAAAAAGGAAACGTTATATCTCTTGCTTCTCTCGTCTCACTTTCAACCTAAGGCCACCTTGGGACAATATATCATATAACATTAACACGTAGGTGAGTTACTGTGCTTCGTGAGTATGGCTGAGTCTGTGTGTGTTGACCGACACAAGCGTTGGTTTAAACAGATACTGTAGTTATATATTGTTATTAGTTACTTACCTAAAAAAGCAAGACTCAACAACTGTGCATGGGATACCTTGTAAATCAGACCATGTTATCATAGGTAACACCCACGGTCCAGGGAGAGAAGTGGATGGGCAGTAAGGAGTGACACAATCCTGGACAGATTTATAGTGTAAAGTGTAAGGCCAAAGACCAGGGTTTTGGAAGTTAACCGTTGGCCAGCTCATATCGTACTTAAAGTTTGCTTTCATCATCATCTCGAATGTTGTATTTCCAGATAATTGGAACATAGGAGCCCTTATACCTGGAATATTTTTATATTGTTACCACGTTAATTATAGTCTTAAATTATAATACCATATTTCTTTTGTGGATTTTTTATAGCAGCTACCTATTCTACCTTGCATCTAAATTAATAATGTTGAAAGATGAATGACGACAAACCTTGTATTGAGCTAGCTGGGATGTTCGCGAAATGAGCTAATTGATTCCTCTGGTCGCTGAATTCACTCATCAAAGTTTCTTCAGAAGCATACCGCCAATACTCTAGATTGCTTTGGCGAGATATGGAGTTCAATCCGATCTCGAAGCCTCTGTTGTAGAGCTCGTTCACTAGAGTGTAGTCAGAATATTCGTGGGATACGAAGAAAGTAGCTCGAACTGGGCAAGAATTTTTGTTGCTACGTTGGTAGAGGAGGTCGCGGTAGGTCCCAATGTTGCCTAATGAGACTGCGTTCTCGAATGTAACGAGGACGAACTAAAAATATTTAATTTAAATCAAATTGTTATGCAAATTAAATTATAGTTTCGTAAAAATTGTTCTAAAATAAAAGTTAATTAAACTAATACATGTGATAATATTTCCGCTTGAAATAAGTAGTCTTTATATTAAGATTATTTGTATTTTCATTTCTGCACTCTGATGTCGAGGCCAAGCGCGGCGTTGAGTTCTATCACTCAACACGCAATGCTTACAGAATTCGGCGGAAAGTGGGGAACGGAGTGTCTTAACACTAAGGTTCCCTCTGCATGTGTGTCCATTCAATAGCCTAGTAGCCAGTCCATCCAAATTCTATTCCATAGTCCTAGTTTAGATATCCACATTTTTCAGAGTTACTACGCATTAACCGGCGACCATTTCTGGGCAATTATCTGTGGTTACCCAGAGATGGATCCTGGCAGATGCGTCACAGTAAAACATTTATATATTCTCTAAGGGGCCTCTATCTGTTGGACCTGTGTCCGGGTTCTTTTGAATCCGTGAATTATGAAAGAGAAACATAATAATAATGGTGCATTAATGTAAAAAAATTGTAAAATTAGAATTTGCGTGATCGGCTTGTTATCTTTCAGATTGTAGTACAAGGTTGAAAATTAAAAATCGTTGAATGACGACTTACTTGTGGAGTATCTCTAGGGTCTAGGTTACCAGGGATGTTGGTGTTAGAACATCTACAGCTTGGGAGCTGACATGCTGATTGGTCACATGGCTCAGCTAATTGTTGCTCGCCTTGCACGCTTACAAAGGTGAAAATAGTCACTGCACAGAAAACAGTAACGGACCTCATATTGGCCGAGTACACAGTGCACAAAATATCACATTAATTAGATAAACACATATTTATATATATTTCACTATCTGCGAAAACGGTGGATTATCAGAAATTTTGATTTGTTATTAAGATAAATGCTAAAATAAATGTAATTTATAAAAATATTTTATATTTTTGATTTCTACGTAATTGAAAGACTTATTACAACACCCTGTTGTTTGTTCTATATGAAAAAATATCATGTAGAAATAAAACTTCTGTTGTCTACTAGGCATGTGTCTAAGTGAACACTGTTTTGAAAAAACAAAGATTTTTTATTTTCATTTTGTTTCACTTTGAACCATTGGCCTACTATTCCCACAAAACCACACAGTAGTAAAGCGTCACGTGTCCAGAAGCTTATGATGTTCGACATCATAAGCTTCTGGACAATAAAATTATAATTAATCTAACTTATAATACTAGAATGTGAACAGTATGAAGTTTATAAAGCCTGCAAAGTTTCTTAGTAGTTAACTAAGTTGAAAAAAATAGTATCTAACTTTCGTTAAATTATAAAGCTCAATTTTTAAATATTTTCTTGATGATATTATATTAGAAACGACGATGTCCATTGTTAGATGAGTCTAATATACTAAAGTGTAAAACATATTATTTGCTCCTAATATGTTATTAGGCGCTTGTAGATTATAGGATTTGGGAGTATCTGGCTGGTTATAATCATGCTGGCAATGTACAACGTCATTTCTAATATTCGAATAATTTTAGTAGAGAGTTCTCACTTTTGAGACCCAATCATCTCTGAAAGGTTTGGCAGATATAGATTAATGATAACAAAATGATAAGAAAAAGAAATAAAAATAAAGGTATATATGTTGGATGTATCAGACTGGTCATGGTCATTTAGTCATACATAAAGTTCATTCATTATTTAGGTCGTATTAGTCACGGGGATTTAGAAAGAAATTAACAATACTACTAATAACACGTTATTATATTAAAATAAAACAAATGTTTAGATTGTCTGCAATTTGATCATAATTTATTTTTGACTTAAATATAAATTCAATGTCAAAATTCAATTATTTATAACAATTCTTCATATTCCAAGAGGATTGCCGACCCACGGGTACACTCTAGGACATCTGTTGCACAGTCGCATATGATAAGACAACTGCAAAAATAGAAAATATGTATGTATAATTTATACAATTTGCTTGGATTTTTTTATAATTATATATTGAATATGTATTATATTGAATTCAAAGTCGTCTTGATATTGTTGTTTGAAGGTAAAAATATTTAAAAGTTACAATCTATGGACAACATTAATATAAATAAGTTAAATAATAGATTCTCTGTTTCTATTATTAAATCTATTGCGTTCGTTAATTTGTTTTTTTGTGTAAATTTTAATTATATGTGATAGATAAAGCAAAACTTGTTCTAACTTGGTTGTGATCTCCAATATATGGTCCACAGCTTGTCACTCTGCAAGGGCTTGGGAGTCTTCGTGGACAAGTCTTCCTTGAATATTCATTAAGTGGTATGGGATTTTGTACCCAGTCAATTACTTCGTTAGCGTTCACCTGTAATTTCAATTAAATACTATCAAGAATGTAATATATAACATTTTTTTTCTTTATTGAATACAATCATATTACTTAATTAGTACCATTACTCAGATTAATAAAACGAAAATAAAATTTGGAACATTTATTTAACTATATTCCACAGTTATATAGTGTTTGGTGTAACTAAGGATGTTATTAAGAAAAATTATGTATTTAGTTCTTATGTAAATATCAAGTTCCTGAGGTATCCTAATACTCCTCCTACAAAGTAGGTAGTTTGTGGAGATATTTGAATCCTCCTGTATCAATTCTGGATGATATGAAAAAATATTTTTAATACATTCTTTGTCTTCTTTATGACCTTTTGGAACGAACATCTATTGTGTCAAATTGTCATAATTATAATCAGATTAGTTAGAGACAAACATAATAAGTGTAGTTTTAGTATCATACCATGAAAACATCGTTAATGTTATTAATCATATCCAGGAATCTAACAAGCGCTCTGCCAGCTGCTGGCTGAACCCTAAAGAATGCCTCGTGAACGTAAAAGCCGAAAGGAGCGCGGTTTCCTAGATAATGCCTCTCAAAGTTTTGTACGATGAAACGGAACCAACCATCTTCATCATTTCCTGGACTAAAATGTTTAAATAGTTAGATTATTGCATGTGTACTGTGATGCTAAAATTTAATATTTTTTTTATATCGCATGCCACGACAGATAGAGAGAAATCAGGTGGACTATTTATTCAAATTCTAGATATAGCCCGTTAAATGGTGTTATTCAAACCTGCTGTTTGCCTTAGTGGAGTAACGAAAATAATTAATTATAGAATTAAACTACGTTATTAGTTGAAATACTTACTTATAGAAGCATGTATCGACAAAAGAACAAGGGATGCCCTGCAAATCTGACCAAGCGACAATAGGTAATATCCAAGGGCCGGGGAGAGAGGCAGTAGGGCAAGGTGGCACGATGCAGTCTTGAATAGATCTATAGTGCAAAGTATACGGCCACAAGCCAGGATCAGTAAACCAAGTTGTAGGCCAACTCAAGTCATATGTCAATCCTGAGGAGGCCATCATTTGATAAGTCGCGTTACCAGACATTTGAAGGAAGGGGCTGCGGATTCCTAGGAAAATTAGAATAAAATAAGTTAGAAATATAAGTTTAACAGTTGTCATATAAAGAATAAAATTATATATTTTTATAATATAATATTATAAAAATAACACTATTATTATTTTTATATAAGAATAAATATTCTATAACAAATTAAGTATAAGTTAGGTAAGCTTACCTTTAAGTTCTTCCTGAGGAATGTTAGCGAAATGCGCCATTTGAATTTTCTGGTCTCCGAATTCTTTCATTAAAGTATCATAATCAGCATTTCTCCAATACTCTTGATCGGTCACATGTGAAATGGAGTGGAGAGCGATTTCGAAGCCCTGGTTGTAGAGTTCGTTAACCAAACTGTAGTCGGTATATTCATGGCTCACGAAGAAAGTCACTCCAGCTGGACAACTATTCTTGTTGTAACGATTATAAATCATCGATCGGTAAGTTTCAATGTTTTGCACGTTTACGCCATCGTCGAACGTCAGAAGGACAAACTGTGTAGATTAATTAAAAATAATGGTATTGTTTTGATATTTTTAAAATGTTATTCCACATTTACGAAAGAAAAGTATTTATTTAGAAAACGTATAAAAACCCCGCTACTTTCAAATTTTTATACGTTTTCTAAAGTATGATGAAGTAGACTAAGTTAAATACTGTTCCTGAACACATTCTCTAACACATTGCTGTAGTCCTTGATTATGGATAGAAAAAGTTGACCAACTTTAGTTATGACTGAGCGGCGAATTTGATACAAATTGAAGGGAAAACGGTCCATAAATGATTTTTTCAGTGTATGCCGTGCAATATTAAGTTAAGGTTAATAGCTCCACACAACCTCTAGATAAATGGTTTTGACAGACGAACGAACAAAATTTTTTTATAAGGCTTCGATCAACTATACAATAGATTAAGGATTACAGTCTAAAAAAATAGCTCAATTAGAGCACAATTGTGCGTCTAGGCCACGTCTGGCCTCACCTGCCTGTTACAATATATGTTTAATATTATTGGAATAAACAATAAGCATTTAGCTAAATTTCAACATACCTGAGGGGTGTCTCTGGCATTTAAGTCTCCAGGAATGTCCACAGAGGAACATCTGCAATCAGGTAACTTACATTCGTCTTGATTACACGGCTCGGCTGGTGGCAATTCACTCTCCGCGTTAACAAGAACCGCTAGCACCAAGGTGCCTAAGACTAAAGCAATCTTCATAACAAAAACTGATTTTCTGTACTCAAATATCGATATAATTATATTTCTTCGATATTTATATTCATGTCTTAATTGATATCGATTTTCTAATCTAAAATCTATCTATCTATCTTATCGAAATCAAAAAAAAATCGAAATATAATATATATAAAATTTTCACCAATTGAAATAATCTATTTTGCATTTTGTCGTCCACTGATTCGTATCGTGAGATATAATTGATAAGGTATGTGGGGCAGGATGTAATATTTAAGTGACAGAAATGCTCGACGAATAAAGTATTCTAATTGGTTAAATTATTTATACAAAAATGGTATAAAATATACATTATTTTCGGGTAATTTTAACCCTTTTTAATTTATACTAAAAAAATCTAAGTAATTTTTTCATATCATCTTAAAATTATCATGTTTTTTGCCGTGCTGTTTAGTGTGGTTTCATACTGTAATTTTTTTAATACTTTTAACGAGTACCAGTATTTTTCTATATAATAATTTTAATTTATAATTAATTCCGTTACAATTCAAAAACAACAGAAACGAAGAAAGGTACAAAAGTATAGGTATGAGTATAAAATGTTTATTTACTTACTCTATCTCTATCAGTT
The DNA here is from genome assembly GCA_037355905.1 of Heliconius aoede. Classification (NCBI taxonomy): domain Eukaryota; kingdom Metazoa; phylum Arthropoda; class Insecta; order Lepidoptera; family Nymphalidae; genus Heliconius; species Heliconius aoede. The sequence continues at coordinate 390,072 of JBAIZZ010000151.1, forward strand.
ATCATTTAATGGATCTAATCGATGGGATGGGATCTGATCGATTTTCTTTTAATTACATGTTATGTTTAAAACATGCTAAATTACACCGACAATATTTCAATTAAATATTTATCATCTAAGATATGAACGATATACCTACCTACAGTCCAGACTGTTCCACTAAAAATCATTAACAAAGCTATAAAATTTCATCATGTTATAATAGTATATAGTTGAGTGAAGGAAATCAATGGTGACGAAAGCGAGTAACATAGACATATTAAAGATTTCGTTCCTCGAGTGGGAATTGAACCCACAACCTTACAGTCGCACGCATGCGCCCCGGAGCCGCGATTGGACCCACATATGTATGTTTATCAATTATTAACAGAAAATATTAAATTATTCAGTGTTTAATGGAAAAACAAGATAAGGATATCATATCTCAGTGGACGAGGCCAATTTTGGCGCTCGGTTCCTTCTGACGACTTTACTAGCTACAGCTACAGCGTGAATACTTTAATACCTTTAATAAATTCTTATAAAGTTTGTAAAAATTTATAAATATAACGATGTAAGCAATTAAATTATAGTAAAACTGTCGGGTCAAGATTTGCTTTGTTGTTCATGTGTCCGCCTTTCGAGATCAAATGAGTGATAAATACCTTGTAATCGCGTGAATGCATTCAGCGGAAATTATATGTAAAATATTCAGATTCATTGCTTCATAAAACAAAGAATCAAGCTTTTATGTCAATAAGAATTTATATATCCTGTTTGTTATATTTTGTATGAAATTCGCCGGGTAATCAAAACCTATAGTGTACAGTCCGTATAATGTCAATTTGCCACGAAGTCAGAACTTACAATATAAAGATTGAAAAAAAAATAAAAGTGAATTTATAGATGTTTCATGATAAATCATTCAATTAATTCATAAAAAAATATTACAAACTTATAATTATAGTTCATTTCAAACAAAATGAATGCATACGTCCACAAAATTAAGTTTATCAAGTTTAATAAGTAGACTTAAATTAGTACGGATCCCGGGTGGGAAAGTTCGACTTGCACTTGACCGATTTTTTTCAGTCACACGTTGTATGTCACTATGCTCTCAATTTTGCCTTCTAACCTGAGACAGTGTGTGTTCAACTATCAGTGACCGAATTCAACATCGAAGAAAATTTTAATTATTCAAAGATTTTTTTTTAAGATATTTGCTATATTACAAATTTATAATTTTCTTAATATTACTAAGTGCAGCGCCACCTCTAAATTTATCCTTCGACCAAGTGTGTATGTACTATATATTATCCTGTGGGCATGTCGCTAGTACAATAACTTATACACAGATGTCGCTGTTAAGAAATTTAAAGATGTTCATGAAAAAATTTTAGCATATTAATTTTCCTTAAACAAATTTTATTATTCTATGATAAGATTTAATATCCTTTATTACAAGTGAAAATCTTATTTCAACATAAATTTATATATTCTTTAATTTTTTAAGAAAAATGACTTCTTTTCATACAAAAACTTCCAAAAACTATTGTGTGCAGTCAAGCAGATCATTTTCAAATGAAAACGTTAAGTATTGGACAATCAATATTTTTAAAGACAGGAGTTGTTTGTGTTATTATTTTCTTTCGGAAATAGTCTAACTGCGTGTGGCGAGTACTTCAAAATATTTTATTTTTGTATTGCAACGTTGTATCACATTTATTTTATCTATTTTGAGACATTTGTTCATACACGAAGACGGTCCCCACAATTAAAAAAGTCTGCATATCTTCTTGCTTGTTCGGGCTAATGTAATGTACCAACTAAATCGGTTTTTATTCAATTACCATTGAAAGATAGAGGGGGTTGTGGAGCAGCTACTTATTATCCCAGAATTCCCATGGGATTACGCTTAAAAATATCTATTAGGATATTTTTTGCAAGCAAACTCCATAGAAGCCACGTGGGGCAACAATCAGACGTTGTTCTGCTGCGCCACAACGACTTCAATTTTACTCTAAGTTACACTTTTAACATACTTTTTACTGCCAAACTGAAACCACAACTTAAACTTATTCCATCCTACGCAGAAACCGGAAATTATATATATAACAATAGATTAACAAAATAAATTAAACTGTACATTTAAATCACCGTAACAAGCTGGTTCAAGTTTAAGCGAGAAGAACTATGGGATTGTAGACTAGGAAATCTTAGTATAATTAAACTAAAGCGGCGTTTGCAACAAAACGGAAGGTCGTCCTCATGTTTTGCGAAGCTGACCGCTATTTGATCCCTTTTTTGCAGCATAAGTTGAAAGTTACATTTGTATATATATATATATTAATGTATGTATATAACTTAAGCTTGATACTTCGTTTAAAGTGAATTATAATCTGTTTGCTTGCCATCTTAACTTCTTTTTTCCATTACGTTGATTTGTCAGTAGATAATAAAACATAAGAATCTTATAATAATTATATCATTAAGAAACTTGGCAGTTATATGTAGCTTTGGCAATATTACCTTAACATGCTATCATGGAGTTGGTCCGATGGTGGAGCCAGGTCCTGAATAGTTGAACTTTTCATACATTATTGGTCAACTTAGTTATAATTCAAGCTAAGGCATTTCAACTTATAGCTTCGAGCAAATTCCGTGCTGTATTTTTATTTATAAATCAATCGGATTCTTATTTTAATTTACAAAATTTAAGTAAAAAAAATACTCAATGTCATGGGAAGCGTGCCAAAATATAATACAGACAAAATGAAATTCTGACAAACGGACATAACGCAAAAACAATAAGAAATCATAAAAAATAGAAAATCCTGTCATTAGTAATAAATAAATAGATTTTCTCATGTTACATTAGAAATATCAATACAATGTGTATTTTATTTACAAAATAATTAAAAACAAATTTAAGACATAAATATACATTAGAAATATTTGTAGGGGAGCTAGAAACACGTATTAGAACACGAACGTAAATCAATATGTTAAATAAATACTGGCGCATTTAAAGCGGGCAAAACCGGCAGCAGCTCACTACTATCTAATATAAAACATTACTTGTCTCAAATAAAATATATTCTCGATAATTTGTATAATAAATAATGCTAAATTTCTTTGTCACTAATACCTCCAATTTTAATACATAATATGTAATTCACTTAAAATTCGATCCTTGCTTCTAATATAATTTATACTACAAGGGTAATATATTCGCTAAGATTATACAATTAAAAAGGCTAGGATACCTCGCCTGCCTTCATACCAGAAGGACGTAAGTAAAATATGTTTTGTCCTCTGACACGGGTCGAGTGTAAGTATCCATTTAATTACGTAATATAACCACTTTTTGCTGCAAAATGTGGACTTACAGTACATTTTATTAAGACAGGGTCATTATGTGATATGTTTTACAGCGGAATTTGGAATTTCAATTAATTTTAGAGCTTAGCAAAGCTATTTATAAATATTGAAATACTGAATGAAAATTAATAAGAGGACAGTTTGATAACAGTACTGTATGCGGCTCCCTCTACTGTATGCGGAATGTAGCGTTACGCTAAAAATATATTGTAGACACTTCCGTTCATTGATGGGAAGTATCTTAAGACTAGGTTCCCAAGCTTTTTCGGGCTGTCCAGCTACGTGCGGGATAAAGTGTGAAGCTAAATAGAGACTTTGATTAAAATCTGTGAACGGTGTTGGGACACATGCATGTAACCACGTAGTTTATTTATTTTAGGTTTTTGTAAAAGCCAGATTAATCCATTCGAAGCGTTTGACCTGTGAGGTCTCAATTAAACCTTTTACGCGTTTCATTCACATCAGCTTAATTGTTTTTACACATCAGCCCCTTTAATTTATTACGGCTATTGTAAAGATTTATTTTTTGTGGATAAAAAAAAACCTATTGAAAAGTTTTGTTTAAGGAATTGTTCAACATTTGAATATATTTTTATTGTGTGTGAATTCCTTTACACTTAAAACTATTTAGTTTATCATGATCACTTTACTAAATTATTGGAAATTAAGACTTAATCTATATCTATACATATATATAATTTTGAAGAGATTTTCTGTGATCTCAAAAATAATGTTATATTTTTCCAAATACACGCAGTTACGAATATTTAAACGATACCGATAGCAATAATATATAACATTTTAAAAATATAACATTCAATTTACATTTAAAATATATAATTTTTATAAAAATGGAAAATCATTTGAAATTTAATGGTAAATTTTATTATCAATTCGAAATGTAACTAAGCCATTACAGTGGTTTAGGTAAATTCATTATTTTCAGTTATTTCTTTTCAAATAAATTCATTAACTAAAAGGGCTGACGACTTCAAAGTTATATCTAATGAATCTATTAAATTACAAAGAAACATTTTATTTGATGTAATTTCTATTTACATGAATGCTGAGGATCATTCGATACAATTAAAATTTGCGAAGGTCACTTGAATGTTTTCAGTGTAATACCCCTATGAAATTAGTTAGTAAATACAATACGTGAAGGTTATGGATTTGATTCCATTCAGAAGTCTTATGTGTGTTATAAATAAAGAATAAAAAATTGGTTACAGTTTCTCGCTGTTTAGCCAATCTTTTTTTTCTTTTTTTTTTTTTTAAGGTTTTATGGGAGAGGACAAGGCAAACGAGCGTTCGGGTCACCTGATGGTAAGTGATCACCGTCGCCCACGACCCCATGCAACACCAGAGGAGCTACAGGTGCGTTGCCAGCCTTCAAGATGGAGATGAAGGGCACCGGGGCCTTGCATTACCTAATGCGAAACGCAGTGGCAATGGCCACTACTTCACGCCGGTTTTAAATGCCGGGGGTGGTATTAAATCCGGTCGAGTCTGCCCATGCGTGTTGCCATTACTGGCGACGTGACTCTACCACACGTACTTTAGTCGCCTCTTACGACACCGACAGTACCAGGGTGATCCTATCCTAAGCCGGGACCACACGGCTGTTCTATTCTATCTATTGAATTTTTTTAAATTGAATGGGAGCTTCAGTAGAAAAGAACAGCGGTGCGCAGTAAACTATATGAAGCGTATAGTTAAATCAAAGAACGAATGGATCTTATTGCTTGACATGAATAAACGATCGCCCTTCAAGCAGACTCGGACTGTGCTTACAGTAATACGACTGGGATACATAAGAACCTCAGAGAAGCACGAAATTTTAGTATTTGAAGACAGAGGTTAAGTTTGGCTAGTTAAAACTTAAGCAAAGCTAATTTCTAGCAGTCCTGAAAGCTACGAAACAACTGAAACAGGCCTTGCGAGGACATGTATGCCTTCCAGCGCAGATACTTATTTATATATATATTTTTCGGTCGAGGTCGTTCGTATCAAAATCTTCAATATCCAAGACTCAGTATATAAATTTCTTTTCCTTATAACTGCTCTTACGTAAAGTAGATAGCACTTGGATGCTACCAATCATTTATTTAGTTCTTTTTTTATCACATCACTAGTTTGGCTTGTTAAAAAATAAAAATCGCAATTTATGTAATGTTTTAAAATAATATAGGCATTTTCCAATTATATATATTGAATAGATTTCACCAAACTGACAAAAGTAACCTCTAATTAGAAGTATATATATATATATATTAAGAGTTCAAAGAATTGTTCACACGAGTTAAGTAAACTTAATATTAGTATTATGGTTACTTCAGTCTAATGCTTTAAGTTCCAAGTTAGCTGCGACGTCTACCAATATAGCGATTTGTGTTGAATTTCACTCTCAGGGGAACATGAAGACGTAGAGAATATCGCTTCGTCGAACTTTAATATAATTGCTTAGTTTATACTAATAGCAGTAGTCATCTGTGTGCTGTATAACCAAAATGGAAAATACTTAATTTTGATTAATTATCGCAGAATTATTTAAAAACCTTTGGGAAAACCAACGCATAAGTGATTCAATTATTTTAACCAGTATTGTTAGACACTTTGTTTTCTATGTTATTTATAGAACTAGTATATTACGTACATGAAATCTCCCTCGACTAGTGTCTACTATGGAATGAATCCCAATGCCGTGGTTTTTACAACCGGAAAAGACAGCGTATTCGTTAATCGGAAACATTACCAAATGAAGTCCTCTTAAGTACAGTGGCATCCATGAATTTAAAGATATTTAAAAATAATGCTATATATTATATAAATATAAGTAAATTATTTTAACACGCTGTATTGATGGCAAAGAGAGCCTAGTTTTAAGACTCCGTATGCACCGCACAATTTTCAAGACACTGCGTGTCTCAGTGGAGGAACTCAACGCCGCGCTTTGTCTTGTCACGAGTAGAGCGGAAAAATGGAGTTAATTCATTCCCCTTACTGAGGACTAGAGCCTACAATCGTCCTATTTACTGTTAGACGTAATTATATATATCCGTTTTATATAAATTACATGAAATTCCAGGTGTTTTTCGTGAATATGACGTAAAAGAATATATATTAATTTTAATTTATCTAATATTACTCTTGAACCATATATAGATAAGAATAGTAGACGTCAGTTGAAGGTTGATCTAATAATAAGAAAGAGGTAAGCCAACGTCAAGTGGTGCTTCTTAGAAGTACTGTTAAACTACACATGTTATTCAAAAAAAAGGGAGATATGTAATTATATTATAATTTACAAATAGTACTTTTTTACATCATGGGCTCTCATATAAATATATAAATATATATATATAGAATTAAGATACTTATTACAAATAAGTCTATATTATATAACTTGCCTAAGAAAAACCAAAGAAAAGTCAGGCTTGGACATTAGTTTATTAAATGAATAATAGTATATTGTTTGTAGTCGGAGGAAAAATTGTCGTTTCTTAGATACTATCCTCCTCTTTTCCAAGAGTTTTGTAAAGATTTATTTCCGTTCCAAGATGTGGGTCAGACTATGTTTCGATAACGTTAGTGACAGTGAAATATAAATAAGCTTTTTCGTCTTATTGGTATATGGATGTTATATGTAATGATATTTAAAGTTAATTTATTTTTTAATTTAAGGCGAGTCGTGGCGCTGTGGCAAATAGTTTGACTAAGCACGACAGGTTGTGGGTTCGACTCCCTCTCGAGTGAATTAATAATGTTTAATGAAAATCAACAATGAACTATCTTCAAACATCAACTTGTTATATAGCGCTCGGTGTCACAGGCAGAAAATGTATTTAATATTATAATGTGTCGGTCTGATTGCGGCCGAGCGCCAGAAAATGCTGACAAAGGAGAGTTCGGGTGAACGGCGCTGGTGGAAAAGAAATTCTTTCTTTTCACATACTTATTATTCTATCGTGGAATAATTAAGTCGTAGCTTAAGTTATATTAATATAGGTTTAAACAGATTACTGTTTTTCTAACATCGAAAGCAGTAGTCGTAGATATAGTTCAGTTTTAATTTATACTACTATATAAAAGTTTATTAATATAGGTTTATATTTAAAATCGTATTTTCTTAATCCTCCAACTGCAGCCCTTTTTTATTTGCAGCCCTGCATTTTTTTATTTGCTGAATATTTTAATTTATAATATTAAATTTATTCAAGCAACTACCGAGCCGATTAGATCGACTACTAAGATATTTATTTGAAATTAATGTGTTATATAAAAATCATATTTATAATTTCTATGATTAATTGGTTACTCGAAATTTTGTATACAGAAATTGAAATTTTACTGTTATAATATTATTTTTTTATTTTGTACATGCACGGATAATATTCTCATATGTCATATAGACAAACGATCCACATGCAAACAAATACACACATAAACACATACACTTACGGCGCTTAGTATTATACTCTTTGCTAGTTCTTTCTGTCAGTCATAGATAGATATACAATATTTTTTCTGTTTTACCTATTTATTTTATTATTATAAGATTTTTGTATGTTTAGCTTAAATGTATCAAATGGAGAAGCGACTGATTCGTAACACAATTATCTTCGATTATTTAATGGAGACTTATATTATTAAATTTATATATCAATATATATATATATAGTCATAGTCATTGTCAGATGATAACCAGTGTTATCATAGCGCCATGATGGCCTCAACCTTCACAATACATGCGTATACTTTAGATACGACATGAAATGGAATGCTTAAGCATCTCGAGAAAATCGATTACTAAATAAAGGCATTCCCATGTGGACTTCGGGAAAACTTCTGTAGGTATTTATTGTTAAGGGAACGTAGATATATAAAATTTATTTGTTGGAATGTGTTTCTTGCTTCTACTTCGATTGAGTTATCCGGCTCGAAGGACCATCGAGTATATTCTAAATGTGTCAGTTAACTACGTTACTTATTGTGAACATATTGTAATGGATCGATTTGACTTTTAATTGAAATTCTTTGGATATATAAAAAATATATGATCATAAAAAGGTTTTCTCATAAAAGCTGTTCTGTTCATCTCTATGAAAAGTTGCAATATGCAATTCTCTGTCATAAAAGTAGCAAATATTCATATTGATAGAATGAATGCGTACAATACTGTCTAAGTGGATCAGTGCCATCTTGTGAAGTAAGTTATTTATTCTACAACTGCAAACAAAACATTATTATGATACATTTCTGTTGACAATTGTATTTAAAAATATCACATTCTCTTTCTGTACAAGCTGTGTATTTTTAAAAAGCGAAACTTTATTCTGTGTTTATTTTTAATTCAGAAAAATATATAAATGGGCCGTAGTGTTGCATAAGCGTGCGACTATAAGCGCGAAGGTTGCCGGTTCGATTGCCTCTCAGAGGAATGAAATATTTATATTTTCTCGCTCAAAACGCAATGCCTCAAGAATTCGACGAAAAGTGAGGAACACTAGGTTCCCAGGTTATCTCTAGTTACCCTGATATTTGCAATCTAATTTAGCAAATGTATTATAACTTTATAATAATTATTACGATCGTCATAAACGTTTTGTTTTGAAATTGAACCTATAAATTTTATAGACGACATAATTATTTTCGACAACACAATAAAATAATATAGTTGGCAATTTTTTATCATTAACATAAGTTTTTTTATTATACAAGTAGCTTTAACGCACTTTTGACATTGGATCACAGAATTGAAAATGCAAAATATATGAAAATGCGAGTATGAAAAGCATTGTAAATATAAAATATATTTAAATTATTTATTATATTTACTTCCCGTAATTAGAAAATATAATTTATGTTTTCGAATTTAATATTATGTGGAAAATTATTATTATATTAAAAAATACGATCTAATTATTTTTTCAATGTTTAATAAGCATATAATTTTAAGTGTTTCTAATATTGAGGTTAGAAATGTATTTTAAATTCGATATATTTTTATTGGAAGCTTGTAGAACTTAGCAGTAAGTATAAGCGAAGCTGAAGAGCTGAAGAGTTTGTTTGTGTTTGTTAAAATTGATAATTATATTATAGGAACTGTATTGATTCATATGTGTAGTAACAGAGTTTTATTTGAAACTCTAATATATATCGAGTATCGAAGATTAGGTTACATACATATATATATATATAGAGGCCAGTCATGGCCCAGGGGCACAAGTGTGTGACTGTAAACACAACAAGTTGTTGGTTCCATTCCCTCTCGAGAATGTGAAATTTGTAATGTTTTCATATTTCTATATAATCAGGAGGGTTGTGCGTCGCAGGCAGTCACTTTTTTTGGTTTGGTCGGCCGTCCGGCTTTTACAGTTCGTAATCGTGACAAGGATCACGCCTGAATCATACCGTTAGTGTGAAATTGTGTTATCTCGGCAATGGAGGAACAAAATAATAACACGTCGGAACCACTTGGCTCGTCTATACGTAAATCGCGAGCCGACATATACATAATGCTAACTTGTAGAGAAATGTCAATCAATGTTAGAATAGGGTTTGAATAATTCTTAGAAATCCGTTTTCGGGATCCGGTCGTTTCTCATTTGGCCCGAAGTGTACAAATTACTAACGTTACGGCGTTACGTCAGTAACGTCAGATGTTACGCCCTTACTATTGTTTTTTGTCAGTTGAAACTTACTTTTCTCCGAGTTTCACATTAATTCCCGTAGTAAAGTAGGTCGAAACTTAGTGTCAGTGTCACATAGTGTGTGGTGGAACTCAACGTAACTATATGTCAAGGCGACGAGAGCAGTTCAGTAAGTAGTATACATACATTATATACATACATAAATACATAATTTTCGACAAAAGTGTATAATCTGATAATTTTTTGGTCTTTTATTTTAATAAGAATAAAATAATTGTAAGGTCTGTAAGTTATCTTGGTAGAGGTTAGACATATTGTAAAACAATGGCCGGTCGTAACTACTCTAACAAGATTGTATAGCTAATGAGTGTAGGAAAGTGTTGTTTGAGTTTGTTTGGGAATTAATTACTAAAAACTGTAAATTAAATAAGTCAATTAAGTTACAATTTCAACTAGAGCGTGATTTTAATTCATTTCACAGTATTTCATATGACACGAGATCGAAAGCTTTTAAGAGATCCAAAAAACAGGCGAATACTGGCGTTATCCGCTCAATATAGTACTGATACTGAACTGCTTGAGGCACAGTATCGCACTTTCGGTTGAAAGTTTAGGCCTGAAACCAAATTGGACATCGTGTAATTTAAGTGCTTTAATTTAAATACATAAGTACATATAATATAAATTTAAACTGAAATCTCAAAATTTCTTTTCATAACACATTTTCGGACTATTTGCGGAGTTCATGGCCGGGCTGTACCTTATCATTGGGAAAATAAAAAAAATAAGTATATAAAAATTCATATTACTAACTCAGTATGTGAAATTAGTACAGAATTTATATCTTTTTTATAAAAAGTACATTTTTAATATTTTAAGTATATAGAGGTTTGATCAATGAATGTCAATATTTTCTTTATTTAAAAATTTTAAGATATGACCCTCAGTAATGAAACCCCTTAATATCATAAAAAAATTTTAAGGCTCTACGAGTGATTGAGCGAGAGTGAAAAAAATAACGTTATAAATCTTATACCAGAAGACTGCGAAAACTTTTCGAAATGTGGTGTTTTCTGAAATATCTATCACATTTCCCGACATAGCTCCCTGGGGCATTCGTTCCACCGCCGCCGACCGTCTTTGATAGAGAGTAGCGTGCTGTGCTAGTTAATAACTAAATGAATATATATTTGCTGTACCCATTGAATTTAGTTAAATTATAATAATATAATGTGTATTTAATTTTGGATTGAATTTTCGGATATTTTTTCTATTTCATAAAATTTTACAACAAATAATATATTTAGAATGAAGGAATTTAGGAAGAAAGGTTTTTGTTGAATAAACAATAATATGGACAAACAAGCTTTCTTACGAACTGTATGTAGTCTGTAATGTTGACAGTTTTAAACGAAACAAGAATTTCTTTTATATTGAATATGATGTAGAAAAAAAACGACATATTTTCATTCCTATTTTTTATTTATTCTATAACAAAATAAATTTATTTATATACAAAACAAACAAATATTCTCTTCCAGTATTTATCAAATAGTCCTAGATCCATTTACACTACTAGCGTATGTCTTCCGTAAAATTGAGACCGCTCCACGGAATGCGGTCGACACTTTGAACAAAGTAAACAATCCTTTTATACTGTCAACATTCATTTTATTAGAAGGAAATAAAGTTTATATTGGCATAATTTTGTGTTTCACATGTTTGTGTAGCCATGGGATGCAGTATCCAAACATACCATGGTAGTTCTTTTATTTTGTTAAGTCATATACGGCAAATATAGATAGTTAGAAAGTACATATATATTTACATTTAGTTACATAAAAATTATAAGGTTTTTTTTTGATAAACGCTCTAATCTCATAACTGTGTTTTTTGTTTCGCTGCACTACTACAGCTTCTGGTTCAGGTTCAACCGTTCATTTATTTATAGCCTTATTTGCTTATATATCATATAAATCACTTCAATGTTTACATTGAAGTGATTTACCACTTCACTTTCTATCAAAGTCACTTTCGACACTTATAATAACGATGTTAAGACTGTTGGATGTCTCCATTTGACCACTCAGGCGAAGCCGCAAGAAAAAACTAATGTTTTACATTGACGTTTACAGCTTAATGAATGCTATATACCTATATACCTACCTATACATTATCTCGCTATTTATTAAATAAAAGTAAATATTTTAAATTAAATTGCACATAAAATATTCTAAAAATTACAACTTTAAGTAATTTGTCACTGAAACTTGTGTTATTTCATTCAACAGTGCTCAACAAATAATTGAATGGGAAAAGTTTACCTGATCATATTATATTGTTATACGATACCTTCTGTAAATCGCTAGCACTACTCTGTTAAGGATTTTCGATACTAAATTACACGTTGTGTCTATAACGCGACGGTTGTGGGTTCGATCCCCACTCGAGGAAGTGAAATATTTATTTAAGTTTATATTTCCATTTCTTCGCTCTGGTGTCGAGGCTAAGCGCGGCGTTGAGTTCTGCCACTCAAGACGCAATGCTTCCAGAAAACAGCAGAAAGTGGGGAACGGAGTGTCTTAACACTAGGTTCCCTCTGCCTACCCTAATGTGTGCGGGTAAACCCTAAGCGTGAAGCTGATTATTATTAATATATATAGTAGCCTGCAACTCTGTTTGTGTGAACTATGAAAAGTAAAACTTCTTTTTTAAGAATTTCCTCTCTATTCCCTTTTTCCGTGAGAAATTCTTTATTTTTTACTTTTTTCGAACTTTTGTCAGTCTATCAGTTACGGATGAGTTTTATATGTACATATACCTCTACTATGTAGATGTACAATTCAAATTATTATATTACAAAAAAAATTAGGGAAAAACTCGAAAATGGAAATTTATATTACAGTATATGACGTTGACCTACAATCCTGAAATTAATACGGAACTCTTGGTGGAGGAGTCCAGCTTGTAATTAACAATTTTTTTTATAATCGTGTTTTAATTATCGTGTAGTACGTGCTCTTGATGACTATTTATTTATTAGTTGAATAGTTATTAGTTTATGCCCAAATGTAGCGACTTGTTACCGTCACGAAAAACATATTTCTGTGAAAACATAAAACGAATCTTAACTTACTCTTAAATAGCTTACTGCATCACAATTGTCGTCATACTGTAGAGTATAGAAAATATATCACTTTTACGATCCACATCGATATTCAAACTGCCTGGGAACCTAAAAATACGCGAATATATAACGAAATCTTCTCCGTTAATGCCGCAATAACAATAAGAAAGGAAAGTTGGAGAAGTTAATTCATTATAAATCTATATACATGTATAATTCAGTTTGGATGTCCGTTTGTGTGAAGAAATTAATTTAAAATTTAAATATTATAATAGTATGAAATAGTACTTCCGACGGACTAAACTAGTGAAAAATAATAATATGTACGCGTGATATTTACGTGATAACCTTGAATGTACATTTTTATGTATTTTTTATAAATTGTAGGGAATACCGACGTTTGGCGTACATATCTCTACTATATGTTACAGCTAGTAACTAGTGTGACGAATATATATTTTTATAATTTTTTAAACCTGTCCCATTGTCTGTCTGTAATCAAATCGCAACTTAAACTTGATCCACTTCCCGGTTTCGGATTGAGCTGAAATTTTCCATGAATGTATAAATCGGATGACAATACGATATCATACATTAACTATTATAGTTATTATATGAGTTAATTTATTTTTAACTTATTAGTTAATGTTATTAACAATTAATAAAGAAAAACCTTTTATTTTATTTAAAAAAGAAAAATTTTATTTATCAATGTAGTTTATCGCATTTTTTTACAATGAACACCGAGAGTTAAAGCTAGTTATTCATAAATGAACAAACAACTCCCACATTAGGGAAGTTTACGATATGCCCGAGCGCTTCAGATACTTGACTTAAGCAAATGACTGCACACGATATTTATACGTAAATGTTTTATACTTTGTGCCGTAATAATATGCTCTTAGTTATAATTTTGTGGGTATATTCATATTTTTTGTATTTTTAAGAGAAACAAACAATGAAGTAAGTTATTACATTAAAAACATAAGCATATATATAAAAAAATATATTCATTTACTCTTGTGTATACACAAGAGTAAATTCCGTCAGAACTCTATGTACTCCACCTAGCAATCACTCATAGACTTGGTAAGTGAAGAATAGAGTAATTTATTAATGTAACAAGAAAAATAATATATATTATGTGGCTTAGTTTTATCTTTAATATAAAAAATAATTTCATAATAAAATTTTATAAAAGGTTTAATATAAGAAAAAAGGATATTAATTATTAACTTACACTATTTTTTAAAAGGGTACAATTATGTTCTCCAGTTTCCGCCCAATTTTCGAGACATTGTGTGTTCAGTGCCGGAACTGAACACCGCATCATCGTAAATATCTTATATAATAATATATTCATATTAATATTAAAATTTACCATTAAATATGACCATTTGCAAATTAATATACGTAGAGCATTAATTACTCTAAATTATGCACACTTTTCACGGTGGTACGAACTTCCCGGCAGATATATGCGTTCTCTGAGAATTTTCTCCGAATTCCGGTGATGAAATACCATGTGGCATTTAACACACATACTACACGTAGTTCGGCAAAACAATTTGTTAATAAAATATTCAAATATAGAATATATTATACTTGGTTGTGGAATGGACGTTTCGAACAGGAGATGATCTTGACGATTGTGTCATCTTTCATACATTTTCGATATATTACTTAGCTTACTATATACGGTATAATACTTTCAAGAAAGGAATCTTTTTTTGTTGTTAAAACCGCTTTTTTATATATAAAAAAATGACTATTACAATAATTCAAACACCGACATCGAGTAAAAGGCAATAGATTTTCGTGGAACTTTCGTCAGGTTAACCGGTGGCAAGCAACGACTTTGCCTAACAGCGATTGACAGAGCTTTGCGGTCCGCATTTCAATGTGACTTGTCGACGATTGAGTTAGATGTACCCCAGGATATGCCGTCGGACAGTCGATTCAAACCGCACACTACTTTGAACTATTTGTAAGCAATTCATGGGAATGGAAGGTAGTATTTCATTCAATATTTCATATACATTTGAGGCCATTGTGGCAGAGCATATTGACTATAAGCTCGACGGTTGTGAATGCGATTCCAACTCGGGGAAACGGATGAATTATATTTCCGAGATTTAGTATCAAAACGTAGCATTAAGTTCAGGGGAAAGAAAATCTAATACTATTATTTTATGTATTTATTTTTTGTTTTTAATTTCAGATTTCTTAAATAGTACCATGTTCTTAATCGCCGCTTGTCACCTTTCCATTTTTACTGTACGGCTCGGAAAAATCTCTCAAGAGGTTTTTTTCTTATATAAGTCCAGCTTTGTGAATTAAATGTTTCATTTTATATATGTATTTTACAATATTTTTGTCCAATAAAGAATATTTAAATGAAATTTTCAATAGATTAATTTTGAACGGTAAAATATTCATAAAATTTAAGTCCAAATATGAAATTCATAACAATGTTGTATTAAAATATATTTTTTATAATATGTTCATGAAAAAGCAATTAAATGGGGCAAATGTATGAATATAAAGTAAGTTTGAATTTCAGATATAAACTATGTCAATTTCAATAACATCCAAAATGTAATTTTATTTACAAAATAAATTTCATGTCCACAGTAACTACACAGTTCAAAATGGGTTATTACGAAACTCGTGTACTTTCTAGAATTTCCAGAAACAGAAACGAGCTTATCTTCAGGAAAACAAACTTAACTTTAAATTAAATTTTCTTAAAGTTTCATCAATATTTCGATGCTCACTGACCTAAAACCGGCGAATTTTGTCGATTGCTTACATTCCGCTACAAGTAATACAGTTGTGTGTTTTACCTTTAACAACCCAAAAAATTTATCGAGCAAAAATCTTTTAGTTCACAATAGTGAACTAAAAATAACTGTAAAACTTTTATAAAACGAGGCCGGTACATGGTTGGATTATAAATGCGAAAATTGTGGGTTCGACTCCTACTTGGGGGAATGAATTATTTTCATATCCTAGCTTTAAAATTATTCGAAGATTTTAAAGAGCTTGTGAAAAGTCAATTTATTAAAGAATATGAATTAATTACTACCTGATTGTAAATATTTATTAATGTCAATAATTCATGGCAAAAATATAACAAAATCTATAAAGTAATAATATATTAAGCCATAGTAATATAGAAATTAAAACGCTCGATAAAATCACGTATTTATATTTTTAATTAAAAGAGCGCTCCGGCTTGCAAATGGTACGTACAAATGTTTGCGAATTAGTAAAATCGTAGCCGAGTGGTGGCTCGCTTCATTACTGTCGGTTAATCACCTAGCCGTGCGGCGCGGTCTTGAGACTTGAGTTCAGCTGCTCGAGTAGACACAATCTAAATTGTATATAAATATAGTATACTACATGTGAAATCTATATACTTATATATAGATAATAATACATATACGCATACATAAAACTATATATATATCTATGAACTTGTTTAATATGCTACCACATATGTATGCTTAATAAAATCGGCTTCACGCTGTATACTGCACACACACACAGACTCCGTTCTTTATTTTAGCCTAACATACATGCATTCATACATTTGTGTACACGGTCCACACACACACAGCCCACAAACTTGCGACTTATATGTGTATATGGTTTTGGTACCCATTTATGCTCTATCTCACGTATACACACATACCCACATTGGAACACACACACACACACACACACACGCATAAATATAAAAAAATATTCGACTGAAATAGCCCTAATTTTTGAAACCATGAAAACTAATTACAGAAACATTAAATAATAGTTAAATACTGAAATTCTCAGCCGGAGGCTTCACAAGTTAAGGTTGCCGTCGACTCAAATATGAAAATTCATCGTTTTGTTCATAAAATGTTGCGACAAAATAACTGAAATGTTCTTAATTTTAAAATTGTTCCACTGAAACCGCTTATTTAAAATGTAAATTATGTAATACTTCAGAGGTTCACATTGCTGTGCGAGTGTCTCGTTAAGGAATCATTATAGCTATGCGAGAACCACTTGTGTATTTAAATATACATATATATATATATCTACATTTAATTATTTACACATTAGTATAAACATAAACATTTTTGAAATGTCAAATATAAACTTGAGGCCGTCGTAACGCAGCGTTCGCCTATAGACATGACCAATGTAGGATCGATTCTCTTTTGGTAGAATGAAATATTTTCCTCGTCAAGTTATAATATAAAGCGCAGCGTTGAGTTGAGTTGAGTACCTGAGAAACCTAGTGTTTTAATACTAGGTTCTCTGCCTAAATGCCCTTTTTTTGTCGCAAGGAAATGTGTTTACACAGACCATCTAGACGTAGGACAGATGTGCTCTACGGACGGATGTTACCGTGGAATTCATGGGAATAGCCCAACACGCCCTAGAACCCCGCAGAAATCTTCTCCACCTATATGAGACTTCGGAAGACATTACTTGAGTTGTGGAACTCAACGCCGCCCTTGACCTCGTTACCAGTGCTGAAATGAAATAATTTAAATATTTCATCTTACCACTTTTCTCCGCGAATGAGAACTGAACCTACAGCCTATCGCGCTTACAGTACAGTTGCCCTCACAAAATCAGAATCACAAAATCAATGAAACCTACGTTTTAGAAATTCAGCTATTTACCCAAATATACTTTGAGAATAGTTGAGTAGAAAACTAATTTTAGTGGGACTCAGATGTTGTCAGCGACAAACGTTATCTCAATGTAATTTTAAATCTTGCCACTAGGGGGAGTTTGTTCTCGAGAATCGCTAGCGGTCATAATCCGTCAAGAAATATGTTTTATATATGCCGACACGGATGCGACATCTCAGTAAAACTTAACACGACTTTATTGGATAGTCGTACTTGATGAATATATACTCGTATATGAGGCCAGTGGTGGCACAGGAGTACAAAGAGCTGAAAATCAGTCAAGTACTAATTTACGGCTACAAGCTCATATGTCAGACAAGTCTTGGAGTAATTTAAATAAAAATGATTTTAATGGCTTTGAAGGCTTCGAAGGCTGATTTTAATGGATTTATGGCTTCAATTGTTAATACCATAACTGCCATCAGATTCCCAAGAATATTACAACAATATTATTTAACAGTAATATAGTACAAGAGAAGAAAACATAAAACTAAAAAGTTCAAGCAATATCGTATCGTTGTCGTGTCGTATACATATAAAAATCTATATGACTAACAAGCGACTACAAAGTTCTCAGTGATGCTAAAAAATAGTTTCTACGGGAGGATTTTAAAAGTACAGAGATAGGAATTCTATTTTCAGAGCTGAGATATTTTTCTGATAAAGAAAGTCGCAGACAAATTTTGTAAGATTGCAAAATAGCCACGCTGTGTCAGAAGTAAGATTGGAATATTTTTATTCTTATCAAAAAATAAGAAATTTCTTACAAACTACTTAAAAAACGCAGTTAGAAAGAATCTTGTTATTTACAATATATATATTGAAGCACCTAAGTTAACAAAGGCCAAAGAAAATGAAGAATATGATGAAGAGAGTGTTGCATCATTTGTATCTTTCTGACTACCCTACATTATGCGGAACATACGTGAATATGAGAAAAAAATATTGCTGTTTGCTTAATTCTGCTTAATTATGTAAACAAATAATGGTAAAAGATTTTTTTTATGTTTACACTGTATCCTGCATATAGCTGGTTTTTTAAAGGTCTACTTAAATAACTTCTAAGTATTATACAGGCATCTATCTGTGTACCTACTATTATAATGCATTAGTACTTACGTAACTTAGTATATTGATATACAGAATGGTCCAGTAAAAAGAAAAATATGTTGTATAGAGAACTGGTTATTATAAACAAAAAAAAATGTGTACAAAAGCCCTTTTACAATTACCACTATGTAGATAATCTTATTCGCGCTCCACTAGATCTTGACCCAAAAACAAAACAATGGAAAGGAAACTCCTGAAATTGTAGCGACGCAGATCAAAAGTTGGACTAAATGGTCGAACAAACAAGCTCACAATTTAAAACTGTCTAAACTTTTAGGAGTTTCGAAGGCAATATTCCGTACAATTGAAAAGCGGTATCCTGCATAGTATATCGGTTATCTGAAGCGAATAAATTCCGAGACCCGCTCGGAACTGAGACTATAGTAGAAATGAGATTAGACTTAGTATAATAGTGGAGAATATGTATGTATGAGTATGTAAACATTATAAGATATATTTTCTAAAATACTATTAGAAAATAACAAATAAATCATTCACAATAAAAAAAGTAAGATAAAGTGGGAAACGGAATAAATAGGCTTAAATGAAACGGAGTATCTTAATATTAGGTTCCCTGGTTCCCTTCGCTAAATCTCTATAATGCGCGGGATACGGCTGAAACTAAAAAAAAACAATAAGAGAGGTTGTCAATTAATTTAAAACATTATACTGCACACTATATTATTTACAAAACTATGCAATGTCCTTCTTTGATTCTGAGGATTCTAAAGAATATTAGGACGTTGCTAGACAGAACTAAAGCTTTAAGCTTCTGAAAAGCCAGAGTGTAAATATCGACGCAGACAGTCAATTAAAATAGATAGATTCGCCTTCCCGCGGATGAAGTTTGGAAATTGATTGGATTGACTACAGGATATGAAAAATGGATTTTTGTTGTCAATTTTATATTTTATACCACGTTTTATGATACATTTACCATTTAGATGAAATTATATATAAACGTATTTAAACGTAACGACACTTTAATATGCACCTCTGGGGAACCGCTCAAGTGACACCTATACGGACAGTAGTATATAATTATAATGTTAAAATAACTTTAAAAAATATTAAATTATTTTTTTGCGCAATCTTTGAATGTAGTTACTTTAATTATGAAGATTTTAATATTAATTATCGCATAAATTAAGATAATTTAAACCTAAGCTTGATTTTATTATTTTCGGCTTCACCTACTCAAAAAAGAGTCAATATTTAAAAATTCGTTTTCGTTTTACCAACTCAGAAAAACATCAACAACGACAACACAACAACAACAAAATTTAACATTAGGGAGTTATTAAAATCTAGTGTTATCATATAAAAACAAGGACGCAGTGGCACAAAGTGCGACTGTAAACGCGACGGGTCGTGGGTTCGATTTCTACTCGAGTGAATGAAATATTTAATATTAAATGTTTTTATTTCTTCGCTGTAGTGTTGAAACAAAGTGCGGCGTTGACTGCCGCCACTCAACACGCAATGCTTCTAGAGTTCGGTGGAAAATATCTTAAAACTAGGTTCCCTCTGCCTCTGCCTACCCTGCTGTGTGCTGGATACAACGTGACGACAATAATATAAACACAAAAATGAAAATTGAAATGAATTTATTTCAGAACATAATTTTAAAGCAAATCTCTCTATCGTGCTCAAGCCTCCATCCTGTAAGTTACGTACCAATCGGTCCCGCGATTTGCACTCAACGCTTATAACTTTCACTTAGCTTCCAATTTATTTTATCTTCTCACTGAAATTAAAATTAACTGCAATCGCCTATTTTAAATTTAAAACCATTTTAACTTTTTACCGTATTTTATTGGGTCCGTATTAACATTTCTATTTATGCTATATATATTTTTTGCCTTATTTTAATCTGCAGTGCAGCAAGCTTTAACTTTTTTTTTGCTTTGAAATCCCAATTTCTATATAAATTAAGCTGTATAAGCTCTTATTTTTTATGTATATTTTGTTTCAATTGTCTAATAGACAGGTAAATTAACTTTTCTTTATTTGTATCAAGTAACCGTCTCTAGGTTGAGGCCGTCGTGGAGCAGAAGAAAAACATCTGAGTGTACAGAGAGTGTACATCTGAGTGTATCTGAGTGTACTCACAACGTAACAGTTGTGAGTTTGATTTCCGCTCAGGGAAAGGAATATTTTCATATACTCCCTATGTTAACAGGTCAGTGTGGCGTTTATAATTGCTAATTAACACGCATTATCACGAAAATTAGGCTCCAGATCCTCTGCCCGTTCAGCAATACGGGAAAAAGCGTGAAGCTGATCCTTTTGTATCGTGTCTCATAACGAACTAAAAGTGAAAAAGTAAAGTGATTTGTCACTTATATAACTCAACAAACTATTCTACCGACTTCATAATTTATAGCGGCCAGTAGTCTATTGAAACCGAAGTAGAAACTAAACAGTTATTTATCGTACTTCTCTGAATACTTTGAAAATTGTTCAAACGAAAGCTCAGACAGTGAATGACCTGAACTAAATTTATATCCTGATTGCGACTCGATAACTAACACTTTGAGCACTGTCGCTATTGAAAAGCGTTTTGAAACACGACTCGAATTTTAAATTTTGTAAAATTTATTGTGGAAGGTTTATATTTATATATTATATTAACAAGTTAATGTGTCGTATAAAATTCACCGCTTAATCAAAATCTTTAACACCATGGTTTACTTCATGTGCACTTACAGTTATGAAATTTGCCATCAAGTTAGCACTTACTATACAAATAAAGCAAAAAAAAAAAATTTGGGACCGGTACTCTCATGTCACCAAAATGGCAATCCGCCAACGTTTTGTTTAAATAATCATAAGAGACATAGGGTGTAGCTAGAACGTGTAAAATCTAATATTAGTGACTATTAACAAATTATTTCGTTAATTAAACGTCAAATATCTTTATATTTCTTGACTTCGTTTCCATCAATTTTGTGAATATTTCCATTTTTACTTTACTTTTATCAATTAAAGTAGTATGGAAAATACTGTCTTTGTAATTTAAAGGTAAAATATTTTTATGTTGAGTGGTATTTATTTTTTATCATTGAATTCTCATTTTACTTTCAATTTACTTTTGTGAATAAAAACTTTATTAATTTATAAATATTTTTAATTATTATTTTATTTTTCGCTACTTCTGAACGATCGTTTTGAAAAATTATTTAATGTACGCGTACACTTTTTTGCTGTTTTTATGTATATTATATTAGTATAGATATATGATTTATCTATTACTTTTTCTGATACTTTTAGAAGACTATTCTAAAATAAGAATATAATTTTCAGTCTCAATTCTCACAATATGAAGTGCTCGTTCTTTTCATCTAAACAAAATTAACTAAACGCAAATATTTGTATATGTTACACAAAGGAATAGAATAGCATAAGTTTGAATGAAGTGTATCATTCTTCTCCATATTTGCATAACGTTTACTTTTCTCGACTAAGTAATTTTATTCTAATAAAATGCTATTTTAAAGTTTTTTCTTGCTACCAAAGCGAATAAATGAAATTCAGATGAAAAGATCATCTTTTTCTCTGCATTGTATTCGATTCGAAACAGCCGCTTAATAAATGACGCATCTCAACACCGCATTATGTCATGTTCATTTATTTTCGTTTAAAGTATTAAATAGCATACTGCCCGCTTTTAAAGCCTTTGTTCATGTAATATCTACTTTTTGTGTATTCTTTTGTATGTAGCTAGATAAAAATAAACACAAATGTTAATAAATATAATACCCAGAGCCGACGACTGGGCGCAGTTGCACAAGCGTTCGCACTGCAAGCGTTACAGGTTATAATTTAGTATTTTCATTTCTTTACTCTCGTATCTCGGCAAAGTGCGATACTGTTGTTAGAAACAGTAGGTATGATCGAGTTACTGTGTATTAGACAGTTGAACAATGTTTTACATAGTCATTTTTATTCACCTATGGTGAAAAAAAAATATTGAAAAAACAATGAAAATCACAACAATCACATTTACGGTATAGTCGTAAAAATATTTCTCGAAAGAAAAGAAGAAAATATATATTACCTAAATTATTTTTCATCTGAACGTTCTGGCTACACAAAGTGTAAACCTAAACTAACAGATTGATGGATCTCCATTAATAAGACAAAAAAAAAATCTTTTGGTCAAGTGAATGTATCAGCCATTAAATCTATTGTGTTCATTAAATCTTTAGATATCTAAAAATACTGGTTAATTTTTTGTGACTCCTGAGGGTCAAAAATCAATAACTCCCATACATTCTCTAGTATTTAAAATATAAGTATACATTTTTTTTTATAAAACAACAGATAAATTTTAAAATAGTAATCTGTTAAATTCTCTAAAGCTCTTCTTCTAGCCGACAGTAGCTTTTCGGCCGTCTGACAACACTGAAATTCAGTGAAAAGCTCCACAGATACTTCAAAAATAGTTGAGAAAGTTTTACTTCTGCAAAGAGAATTTAAACAACACTGTTTGGTATCATAATGCAATGATTTAGAAAAATAAAAAAATACGAGTTTTTTCGGAATAGATAAATGTAAACAAGCCAGCAACGCGGCGCAGTGGCATATTATTTTCATATAATATATTTTTGTGGCTTCTTTTTGAGTGGCGGCACTTAACACTCGGACGCTGTACCAAGCACGCAGGCTGTGACAATATGAAAACCGTAATTCTACCACTACAGTATTAGAATATAACTATTTTATTACACCGATAATTTAATATTCCTTAAATGAATTTACTATAAGAAATAAATATTGACCTAAATATTTACACTAAAATAAATAAAAACTAACCGAACCAGCTTCACTTGAAAATTAATTCAATTTTACTACGCTAGAGATTAAGCAGGCGACTGTCAGCGGCAAATACCTCGGTGGAGACGAGAATATGCTTGGTTACACACAGTTGTAGTTAAAATTCACTAAAATAATTAATAAATTATATGATATTATTGAAATATAGTGCTGCGGCGTTGGGTTCCACCATTAATTAAGTACGTAATTTATATTATTATCGAAAAATCTAAATTATATAAAATAATAACACACAAAGTGGGAGTGAAAGTAGGTGACTTGATTGTGAATTGAATGCTGTACGCAGATAATGCAGTGCTCATTGCATCATCAGAATGCGAGTTGCAGGCATTCTTCACCACTCTGAAAGAAGCGTGTGAAAATAATGGTCTAAGCCTGAATGCGACCAAGACAAAGGTTTTGGTATTTGAAAAAAAATAAAGAAAAGGAAATTAATATCAGAATGGTAAGATATTAGAACACGTGAATGAAGAGTTACACTTGGGAAGTATGTTCAGTAGAGATGGATGATGCGAGATGGACGTGGAAAGGCGTATTGTTGGCTTGGCCGTACTATACTATTATAAAAGAAGAATGAAAGATAGATGAATGCCGTTGAGATGCAATGACTTCGTGGGATATACGAAGTCAGGTTAGCTGATCGAATCCGCAATGAAAAGATACACAGAATGACGGGCACTAGCGAGAATGTCACAGTGAAAATGAAGAAGAACACGCTCAGCTGGCTTGGGCACGTCGAACAAATGAGTGATGAAAGAATGGCAAAAAAGATTTATGATATGAAAAGTGGGAAGAGAGGTAAGGGAAGACCTCGGTTAACTTTTTAAGACATAGTATCAAATATTTTTTATACTTTTTTAGACCAGTTTTTTAAAATTAAAATTGCTTTACATTGTTAAGATGCGTGTGTGAGTTAACTTAAATGCACGATATCGGACGCTTGTATTACGACAAGTCGGAAAATATTTAGTTCTGTAGAAGCAATAAATATTTAATATTGTCAGTTTTCTTTATAATAATTATTTAATTAATATTTAATATTCTATTGTGCTAAATTAGTAAAGTTATCATTTGAGATGTTCTATGTTGTAAGATGTTCTTTGATGGTTTTTTTTATTATTATTTAATCTATTATAAGTAAATAATGTTATTATTATTTATCTGTATATGTGTATTTATTTTTAAAATTGAAATTATTTGATGAAATCGTCGTGCTGCAGTTATAAAACGATTGTGTGTACAGTGTCCGAGTGGGAACTCGGGGAAATGAAATATTTAATATTATCTTTTTTTCGATCTGGTCATATGGAAAAGCGTGATGTTGAGTTCTGTCAATTGCGGAAAGCGGAGAACAAAGTGTCTTAACATTAGGTTACTTTTGTCTAAACAAAATATAACTAAGTTACAAAATAGAAAAAATTTCCTATGTTTACCTTTTATCATTGAAGAAATGAAGCTATATGAATCTAATCGTCTCAGTGACAAGCGACAAACAACTATGTTCACGGTTATTTGTATGTTGACCTCATGCTTAGTGTAACCAATATGTGATTTGTAAAAGGATAATTTAATGACACTATATATTTTTTCAACTTTCCGCCGAATTTTTGAGGCCACAACTTTCATAGAGACCACAAGTGGCCTCCGGAGGGCATTAATAAAGAGGTATATCCTCTTCATCAATCTCTAGAAAGAGAGAAGTAGAGACCGAAGCGTTTAGCGCTCCGTTCTCTCTGACTACTCCGCTACGAAGGACTTTGAGATAAATGATCTTAAAACAAACAATAGACACTCATTGCAAACAGTAAGTAGTATTTACGTAGCCTGTTGCCTAAAAGCTAATTCCAAATCCATTTGTTACACATACAGACGTCAGCTTGAAGTGTTCATTTAGGTGGTAACTCATGCAAGAATATACTAATTTCAACTAATATCATCATATCGTTATTATTACATATTAAATTATAATATATTATAATGTTATAATTTTTTCAGCTTCACGCTATACCCCACATATCAGGATAGGCAGGAGGAATTTAGTGTCGAGACACTTTTGCACTTTTCACCGGAAATCAAGGAGACACTGATTGTTAAATAGTGGCACTTTACACTGCAAATTGCCTATAAGATCATTAAAGTGAAAATATTTTACTGCCCGTAGGTACAGTCGGATGGAGAATATCATCATGCAACGATGAGTTCAGGAATATACTAATTACAATCAATGTCATCTTATTATATTGTCTACATATGGTGTTAAACGTTGTATTGTGTTATTACGGACGCAACGTGACGCGCCGTGTGGTCACCCCAATCAAAGCAGACAGGCCGGCGGCTTCCGTCACTAAATCAGCGATTCTGCTACATCCTGATTTAGCTGAACAGTATTGGACGTAGTGATATATTTAGATGACATATGTGTGTATTTGGTAGAGAAATCGTTTTGATGTATTTCAAATTTAAATATGAAGTACTAACTATTTTGATAGACATTTACTTTAATAAACAGTTTTGAATTGTCGCAAGAATATAGAGATACTAATGGGTCAGAAAGTCGATCCGTTAATATATTGTTTTTTTTTTTGGCTTCTCGCTATATCCCGCACATAGCAGGGCAGGCAAAGACGACCTTTGTTCCCCTTTTTTAAGTGGCAGAACTCAACGCTGCACTTTGCCTCGATACCAGAGCGTAGTAATGAAAATTATAATTATATTAATGAATTTATTTTTCTGGAGTGGAGTTACACGCTTGTGATCCTGCGCCACAACTGGCCTCATAACTGTTACTGTCCAGAAATTTATAATTGAGTTCTAGATCTAATTGTCTGATCAAATAATAATATTAAATGATCTTATAAATAAGCAATTAATATTATAACGTATTGTAAAAGGATATACGAACGACTGCTGTGGTATATCAAAAATTCGGCAAGAAAGAGGAGAACGAAGTGTTGTGATACTAGGGTCTCTTTACCTGGCTATGTATGAGAAAAGATAATTAAATTATTTAAGGAGAAAAAATTACAATAATCATAAGTATTTTATAAATTGTGTTTGTATTATTCTATTTTATTTTAAAAAAATTAAGAAAAGTTCAAAATGAGAAATGATTTGATCAAAATTTTAAAGAAAATAAAAACATCAAAGCACAGTGTTAGTCGTGTGGTCCCGGCTTAGAATAGGGTCACCTTGGTACTGTGGGTGTCGTAAGACGCGACTAAAGTACGTGTGGTAGAGTCACGTCGCCAGTAATGGCAACACGCATGGGCAGACTCGACCGGATTTAATACCACCCCCGACATTTAAAACCGGCGTGAAGTAGTGGCTCTTGCCACTGCGTTTCGCATTAGGTAATGCCGGGCCCCGGTGCCCTTTATCTCCACCTTAAAGGCTGGCAACGCACCTGTAGCTCCTCTGGTGTTGCATGGGGTCGTGGGCGGTGGTGATCACTTACCATCAGGTGACCCGAACGCTCGTTCGCCTTGTCCTCTCCCATAAAAAAAAAACAGTTCAAATATTACATTGTTTTATAGACAACAGCAATAGATGTAGGTATACGAGTATATTAGAAGTACGAACGACACTTGCCGTGTCTGCACATTAAAATGTTGAAAAACCGTCGTTTAGTTCGCATTACTAGCACCGGGTCCCTCAGTTGAGTATTTTTAAGTTGCCTGCGTTCATACTTTCAAAAGCTCTCATACGTCATTGGTGTCTAAGATAAAGTATCTTGTACTCGTACGCTGGTCTAATAGGCTATGTCTATCTGTACCTATTACCTACGTGGAAATTTCTATGTCTTTCTTACGATTTATGTTAGACATGCGTGTGCACATATTACTTTTATAACCTTATTTAAACCGTGAAACGATAACTAAGTAACAAACAAATTAATAGAGGTCAATAAGTAAAATTAATTGAACTTAGTGTTAAGTTAAACTATTGTCCACTTTCAGCCAAATTTAAAGACATTACGTGCTAAGTGGCTAAACTTAACGCGCATAGTCTACCAGGGCAGAAATGAACCTACGACCATCGCGCTTACAGTGAGACTACCCCAGTACGCCACAACGGCCACAATTAGTATTGCATAAAAATATATTATAATATTCTGCGGAAACAAAAGATAAAATCGACGAAACACTTTAGACATTAATAATAGGAAAGTTTAAATTAATTCAACGCAGCCATTAAATAGTAATCTGAGATAAGGGTGAAGCAATTACAAGTTGCTGAGCTCAATGCGGTTCATGTTTATGGGATTGTTTATTTTACACCTATTAAGGTCTAGTTAATACAATTTGTTTACAATTTAAATAGTGGTTTTGATCCCAGAGTTCCAAAAGGAGAGCCTTATCCCCCATATAGCAGGATAGGCAGAGGGAGCAAATAAAGAATAATTCGTACCTCAGAACTCACTCAAAGCCACTCAGCTCACTCTCAGAGTCGAACCCACGTCTGTTGCGCTTACAGTTGCACGGTGCGCTACGACGGCCAACATAAGAGTCTTAAATTTGATAAAAAAAGAAATAATATTCAAATAAATCATGACAGTGAAACAGTATTTGCTTGAAACTCGTTGTGGATTTTATTATTATATTTAATTTATTTTCTCACTCTAATGGTATGATAATAGTTGCGGCGTTGAGTTACGCTACGTAATTAAGGAGAAAACGGAAAACTAAATGACTTAATGCTAACTTCTCTTTGGCTCCACCGAATATCAATGATTGACGGTTCCGTTTAATCTAGCAAGTATTATGTTCGCACAAAATATCGTCTAGGTGGACATCGAACTCATTATCTACGGCCTTACAGTTAAAGTCAATGTTTAATACTTATACGATTATATTTGTTTACAAGCTTCCATTTATTTTCATACATAGGTAAAGTAACCAAGTTAAGTTACCTTCATTTTGTAAGCTCCCAAAGTGACGACTAATTTAACTTAAATTTTAACAAGGTTTATTACTAAATAATAAGATGCGGATGAGGAGAAGGTTGAAAAGAGAATTATTAGTCTCGCTAGTTCAACCCAATTACTTACGCTAGCAATATCTCGTCATACAAAATTCTAATATTTTATTTAGCTTTGTTCTCTGGAGGGTTTTCATTAAATTCCCTTCTTTAATCTTTATTTTTTATATTATCGTCTGACTTTATCGTGGCGCACTTGGACAGAGTCCGAATCCAAGCCCGCTGTTTTAGGGGTCAGTACGCACTCAGAGAGTAAATGATTTGCAGTTTCACGCTCTCTAAGCAAAACAAAGAAGTGGCAGTGCGTGCAGAACAGGCTGTTTTAACTCTAGGTTTCCTGACTACTCTGCTATTACCATTAATATGTAACTGTCAAGCTTATAAAATATTTGTTTAACTAACAACTCAAACTTCTACTTCATTAGAGTTCGTTTAAATTATTTTATATCAAAAATTTTATAAGAATTCATTCACATTCATGCGCAGAGCTACTGCTTTGCATTGTTGAGTGCAAAAAGCTAAGATTTCGCTCGCTGCAGAATAATGAGAATGTTTTCCATTCGATCCACGCGTTGCTTGCTTGTCCGGTGCGGGGCCAGGAAGTATGAGGAAAGGCTATCGATTTAAAAATCTAAGCATTTAATTATTAAACAGAATATCCATTGTGATATCTGATCGGTTCTTTTATACACCAGCGAATGCTGTTGACAACACTATCTCTTCGCACTCAAGAATTTCACGTCAAGAATGTGAAGATGCTGAGGTGGATGTGCGGCGTGACGTGTTCTGATCGTATACGCAACGCATTCATTCAGTTTCGTCTGTGATAGTATAGCCATAATTAAGGCCTATGCCTTTTGTCATTGTTAATGCAATATTTTTAGTTTTTAATAATATATATTATTATATAAATTTGTAACTAATTACAAAAAATAAATGCCAGTTTCAATACTCCACTATTAGGGAGGATTTGCAAGAACAAAAACCGTACACAAGCTACGTCACGCACGTGACTGGGCTACGATTACTTCTGACGACTTTCTAATGGCCGCTGTTGAACATTCCGTTGTTTAGATAGCTCGTAGGTAATAGTTAAAAATGATTTGAATTACTTTATGAACGTATATACTACATACTAATACTAATATATATAAAGACGAGCAATTATAAGTAACATGTTTATCTACGTTATCATGAGATTGACGTTATGACGAGATGTACCACCCCCACATTCCATGGACGTGGGTAACCAGGAGTGGATGATCAAACATGCACTATATTTGATACAGTGACAGAGGTCGTCGTGGCCCAGCGACGTCTGGCCGTAATCACCACGGTGGTGGGTTGTATTCCCAACCAGGGAATTGTTTTTGGTAACATGACAAAGCTTGATGCTTAGTACCACGTCCACCAATCACGCACTACCAATCATTGGAAGTTGAGCTTTTTCTGCACGTCGAATTCGATTCAAAAACACCACTCCGTTAAGTCACCCCGTTGCCATTAAGACAATTCCGCCCACCTTCACTTCAGGCATATCGAGTTGAATACGGAACACAACATTAATTAAAAAATAGTTTTTTTCACAATTAAGAAATTGTTGAAAATTTTAATTAATTTTCTTTACTCAGTTTTACTGTACAAAACATGTTGAATGTAACGAACAGCAAGAAAGACATTTAATTGCACACTTAATTGAAACGTTCATATTGAATCAGGGCTTATCCAGAAAACTGTAAAGACTGGAATACAGAAAATTCAAATATATATTAGATTCTCAATATTCATTGAAAAATTGCCAAATCAGCCTAGTCACAATTAGTTATATTTTCTACGCTAGGTGGGCAGATGTAACCTAGTGTTAAAACGTTCCGTTCTCCATCTTCCACCAGATTTTAAAAATATTTCGTGTTTACTAGCGTTACTCAACGACAAGTTCAACCTGTAACGATCGTGCTTAAAGAAGCGCTGCGCCGCTGCGTTACAATGGCGGCCAATTGGTATTTTTATGATTTTAAATAATAAACATCGCATTGCAGCTGAGATAGTTATTTATCCTAATTTTGCCATTAGTGGCGAAAGGGCACAAGTGCGTGATTGTAAAGGCGACACGACGTGGTTTCGACTATCACTCGAGTAAATGAAACATTTAATATTTTCGATTAATCGCTCGGGCGTCGAGGCAAATCGCGGCGTTGAGTTTCGCCACTCACCACGTAATGCTATCAAAATTCAGTGGAACGAACTCGTGGTCCCTCTTCCTGCCCTGCTGCGAGCGACAAATAGCGTGAAGTTAAAAAAGAATAGATAATTTTATTTATACAAGCTGTGTAGCCAAACGTGAAGTTAACAGCAACAGCCTCTGTTAACTGTTATGCTCCAGAAGGCTTTGTAGTTGGTGGTGTGTGTGGAGGCCGACAAGGTGACCCACATGTGTAAAATTTTTATAAATGTACTATTTTCGCTATAATTATGCTCAAGTTAAAACTCTAGCCTTAACTTAAATATAATTACAACTGAAACGTTCATCGTAACGTTTAGAAATCTCACATAAATGTTGACTACCTTCTAAGATTTTTCTGTAATTAATAGAGATTTGTTTATAATTTTAAAAATTTAATTTGGTCCTCAAGTTTTATTTTTGTAAAGTGACTTACATCAAGTTGTCTTAACACTTCTCGTAGTTTCCTTTCACCTTACCTCTATATATGCGGGATGCAGCGTGAAGCTAAATATATATATAACTTAACACTGTATGGTAGTACTCGTGTACCGCTTTTCACCCGAATTCGAGACATTGCATATGAGGGTCTCCTTCTCAGAGCAGAGAAAAGAGAATAGTAATTCATTTCCCGGATTGAGAACTGAACTTACAACCATAGCTTTTACAGAACGTACAAGGCACATGATATGCCTACAAATATAATATCAAGTTTATTTAGCTTTAGCACTAGCACTTTATCAATTATTTAATTACAATTCAAAATTTTCACATTTTATTTTTGTATAACAGCGTCCATGACAGTTATGTACGCTCCAAAAAGCTTCGTAGCTTTAGGTTCAACGAAACGATTTATACTAGAAATTTGTGAATTTATCGTACTATTAACTGTTAACTACAACATATCGTATGTTATAAATTTCGTGAAGTTAATATATTATAGCGCTTTGTTACACGTGTATATTATTACTCGCGACCTGTTTTACTATTTGTGTATAAAGTAAAACATATTTTACTTAAAGAACATTACTTTAATTACAACAGAAACATTAAAGAACACAAAATATTAACAAGATCAATTTCAAATAATACAATAGAAACGACTAGAGCAAATAATTTTTACGGTAAAAGGACAATAAATCATATAATTCCAAGACTAATCAATAAAATACCGAAAACTCTTAAAGATAAAATTAATATAGATAATATAAAATATGAAATGAAATATTTTTTCTTCTGTCTTTACGTCAATATAGCCGGAACCGGAAAAAAGTAATACCAGGTAACAGTATATAACACATTTATATTTCTTGACATGAATTTCGAGGGTTCCGTATCAATTCGGGATTTTATAAAAGTTAATAAACATTTAAGTTTACGTAAGTATTCACTCATTTTGTTTGAAATGAACTTAAATTATCAGTTTGTTATATTTTTTTTCTATGAAATATCTATATTTTTAGCAGAACGTTACCGGGTTTAATTCATTTTCAGTGGCGGCAAGTGTTCATATTATACAATCAATTTATATATAATTTTGTTAAAAAGTATTTTTTTTATCTTAAGGTTAATTATTGTTATGTATATTGTACAAAATAAGCAAAACAGAAGTTTAAATAATCAAACAGAGCGCATTTATATTTTGGCACAGCGTCAAGTTCAAAGGCGAGAAGCGCAGCAGATGTGGATTACAACTAACTAACACTAATTCCTGATTGCTTGTAAGCTTAATACAAAGTCTACTACAGTTATTTTCTTGCACTATTTTCGAGCTTCACGCTGTATCCCGCATGTAGCAGGGTAAGCAAACAGACCCTAATGTTCAGCGTTCTCCGTTTTTCATCCAAAGTTCAACAAAGAGTGGCGGAACTCAATGCCTCAATGAATTATTTAATTTATAGAGCGGAGAAAAGAATAACGACTAAGGAAGTTATTTTCAGTAACTCATTAATCCGGGGATATCCACTATACGTGTAAATGAAATCCACAATCATCGCATTTATAGTAAAAGAGCACCATGTTTTATTGCGTTACTATAGCCTTAATAATAAATGAAATTAGCTAAATTCTATCCCGCACTCAGCAGGGTAGGCCGAGTTCCCCACTTTCTGCCGAATTCTGGAGGCATTGCGTGTTGAGTGGCAGAACTCAACCAGTTGGTTTTACAGTAATACTCTCTGCCCCTGCGCCACGACTGGCCTCATATAATCATATTTAATTAATTTGTCAGCGTTCAGTTCCGCCACTTAATATGCTACCTCAAAGTACAGCGGAATATATAATTTAAATGCCTTTAAATAATAAACTGAAAAGCAGAAAATAAAGATTTATTTTATAACTTTATGAAACTTAGCTTACCCATTTTGTATATCAATTAATAATTAATTCTGTTGATGGAACAAGCATTAAGCGTGGCTAAATATTAGCCTTAGTAGCTTTATAAACTATTACAGAATTTAATTAATTACATTTTTTGAGGCTAGTCGTGGCGCATGGGCACAAGTGTGCAATTGTAAACGTCACAGGTTATGGGTTCGAATCTCATTCAAGGAAATGTAATATTAATTTACTTTTCATTTTGCTTCTTTTCGTGCTGGTAATGAGGTAAGGCGTGGCGTTGAGTTTCGGTGGAATGTGAAGAGAAGGAATATCTCAACATAAGGTTTCTAGGTTCCCTCTGCTTACCCTGCTGTGTGCGGGATACACACAAGTGAAGCTAATTTTTTTTAGTTGTATTATATGGGATATAAAAGAAATAAAATAGCCATTTTAAATTCCGGTTCTTTTTAAATAGGATCTAAACGGTCTTGTATTCAAATCCCGCATACAAAGCTCCACACAACATCAAATCTCGAAATTCAATATTTAATATTTTTGAAATATAAAAATATAAAATAGGAAACCTTAAGCATAAAACCATTGTAACGTACAGCCGAAACGATTTTAAGCCCCCAAATGAATCGCTTTTTTTCATTGTTGTCTACAGATCGTTTATAAAGCGTTCCCAAACAATCGCCGTTTGGTGGAAAATCGAAATCTTAACAAGCATTTTTTTTTCAACTTGCAAGTCACCCACGAAAAACGAAAATTCAATCTGAGAACATTAATTTGACCGGCTGTGGCTTTGTAAGGCTCGTTGCACACTATCCTTGTATATTGCGGTCGTACACGTTCATGTTGTTTTTAATAGTGTTCTAATATTTCTTTTATCTATGAATTAAAAAGAAAAAGGCCGTCGTCACACAGCGGTATATGAATTGTTAACGTGACGGTTGTTGGTTCAATACCCATTTGCTGATATAATAATAAGAGCAGTATTGATAAGAGAGTATGAGAAAACTTTCAAACAATAAGTAGAGGGAAACTGGGAACCTAGTTAAGACAATCCGATTATTTTAATAATTTGTAAATTTTTATAATAAATGCTATGCATGTTCTTATATTCATTTCCCTATTCGCTATTTTCGCTATATTTTCGCTATTTAACAACACTCAATGTCAAAAATTCGTTGGAAAATGAAAAACGAAATGTCCTAGCACTAGTTTCTCTCTGTTTATTCTGCCTTGCGGGAAAAGGCGTGAAGCTCTTCTATGTCAATATGCATATTTTTCACTACACACTAAATACGCCTTTTGCAGCGTTGTCAGGTAAAAATTAAACGTATCGAGAATTTTAGCACTAGTGAAGCCCGTGTGCGTGACATGGGTCGACAGCGGCTTAAGTTAATCTATTCTATTTGACACAAGAAGTGTATTTACTTTCCCATATTATATAACCTATAGCATAAACAAAATCTTTAATTAATTATATTTCATGTCACGTTTCTACGTTTAGTGCTCTATCCTACGTACAACAATGTATGGAACTTAGTGTTACGACACTCTTAGTAGTGTTGCCTTGAGCTTCGGACGACGGTTCTGTACCCTGTGTGCACTAAGGTAGGCAGAGAGAACCTAGTGTTAAGACACTCCGGACCTAAACTAGACCCTTTTGCTACCCCCATGCTGATTATTGAACCAGGAGATTTCTTGCCATTCACATCAATCCTTTGAACTTTGTCAGCTAAATAAGAGGTCAGAAGATTGAGTGCACGTCCTCTTATACCGCAGTGGTAGCTTCACGACCAATGTTGAGTGCTGCAAACAATCAAAAGCTCTCGACATCTTGCGATCTCTCCCAAGCTTCATATATATTCTTTATATGATCTATACCAATTTATGTAGTTGAACGACCTTTAGTAAAACATTAGCGTTTATCATGCATAAGTTAATGTGAATAAATTCTACTATTCACCCAATTAGGAGAGCGGCGAGCAGAATGTTTCGAAACTACGGTATCTCTGCCTACGTACTAAGTGCGGTTGAAGTGACAAAGTGTGAAGTGGCAAATATTTTAAACTAAACAAGCTTTTAAACTAAATAAGCTTCTAAACGGTAAAATCTATGGTATATTATATAGCTGAAGGCTTCTTAACTATGCAACGACGACATTTCCCCCGAAGGAGTAATTTGCCTCTGGATTGTCTTTGTCTTAATATAAAATTTAACAACGAACTTTTGTCAATTAATCTTAGTAAACTTTCGGTAATTAAAAGCTGTAGAGTATTTATAACCATGACTATTAAATACATCTGATCCGTCCCACTATAAAATTTCGTCTAGACAGAAGGAATCTAATGAACTGGTTAAAAATATTTAGTTAAAGAGTAACGTTCGTTTGTCGAATTTCCAACACAGGAAAGACAATAGAAATAGAATATAGAAGAGAATAGAAATACATAGGTAATGGAACAATCTCATACTGTAAGTGCGACGGTTCTTGTTGGTATCCCCGTGTGAGGTATAATCATATTTTTAGGGTTCCGTATTTCGCGGTCACTCAGAGTAATAAATATAAAATATGTAGATCTAAGGTCACTTAAAGGTAGAAAAAATTAAGCTTCTAAGTCAACGCAATCAATAAATACGAGTATTTATGCATCGATTTTGCTGTATTCTGTATAAAATTCACCACATAATAAAAATCTATACGATACTTGCCTTCCCGTGAAAATTTATAGATTTTTCGTACAAAAAAAAATTACAACCTTATAAACATAGTTAAGTTAAACTTATAAACAAGAAACATTTCATACAAAATGAGTGCAAATTTAAATTTGTCAACATTTATTAGTTGTAGGTACTTTCCGTTGATATGCAATCCTGAATTCTATCCCATTTGGGACAATAAATTACTTTCATTTGTTTTCTCGTTTTTACAAATAAAAAAAAAAACAAAGTGCAGCGTAGAGTTCCGCGCCGAAGAAATAAACAGTATATGCATGTAGGCTCTAAAACCTTGAAAGCACGTATAAAACTTTGATTAAAGTATTAAAAATAAAGCAAATAAAAATAAGTAGGTGACCTACTGATCCACCTAAACAAGTTTATAATAAACGTGTTTATATTTTTAATAATATAACGTTCTCTCTCGCAGCGTTACGCTGAAGATGGAACTTGGTAACATAGATTAAAGACACTCTGTTCCCGTTCTCCACTTTTCGCTAAATTCTGGAGGCATTGCATGCTGAGTAGCGAAATTCAACGCCGCGCTTTGCCTCGGTACCAGAGCGAAGAAATGAAAATATTAAATATTTCATTTCCTCGAGGGAATCGATCGAAACCTGTCGACTGATCTTTAAAATAAAGTTGAAATAAAATTTATCCTCTAGCAACTGACATTATTAATTTATAAATATCTCAACAACTTTCCGATATAAGTAGATCCGAAACGTCGTTTTGTACAACCGAACAAATATATATACAGTTTAACAACGCTCAATTGCAACTACGAGTTATGTTAATTATAAGTAAATTATTTAAGTAATTAAAATTATTATATTAACAGTAATTGCTAATTGGCCTTTAAACAAAATTGAGATAATATTTACTATTCATAGGACTAATTAAATAATTATAATTATAAAAAATTGTTTGTCTTTAAAAATTCTCGTGTTCAAAAGAACTGGGTGCTTTGTAAAGCTTGCATGGACATAAATCTAACACATAGAGGTGTTGGATTTTTGATTTAACCTGACTGTATAAAATGCTTAATTAAGTAGTTCAAGCGGGCGGAGCCGCGGGCGGGCCGCTAGTATATAGGGCCCTAGCTAGCATTTATGTTTTGGATTGGATTGCCTTTACATATTAACAACACTAACTAAAGTGTCTGTCTCTTGGAGTGGCATACAAACGACGTTAGTAAGCATTCAATTTACTAATGGTACTTCCGGTGAATCTAATAACTTAAAACATAAAATATTCAAAATAATAAGCCTAGCTACAAATTATAGTCAGTTAAACGAATTAATTCAACTTTGGTAGGAAAATAAGCACATAGGTCAATCAAGTATAATTATCCTAGTTATGTGGGTTTCGGTTTTGATAGAAATTAATATTAGTTTTAAATAAAACTATGATACCTGTGTAATTTAAACTTAGAGCGTGCAAATGCAGTCTGCTTTATCCATAAATTATGGATAAATCAGATGGATAAGTGTCTTAACCATGGGTTTCTAGGTTCTCAAAAAATCTTGTTCACTCTGGACCAATGGGTCAGACTATTTTTCGCTCATCGCAAAGGGCATTACACAGTAAACAATTTTTTTAATTTCTTTATTATGAATATATTCAAATAATTCAACAAATATACATTTTGATATCCGATTGTATGTTTCATAAATCAAACCACAAATAATTGTATGAAACCGAGGCGTGTTCCGTTGCTATATTAACTTGACGGAAGAGAGTTGCCCTTCAAAGTATCATCTCAATTTCGTTCGACCTCACGTCTGACAGAGAAAGTACAAATATTTGAACTTACTAATGGGCTTTTGGTAGGGTTACCATACAAAGAATGGGAAGAATAAATATATGGCCACAGGTATCGGTGAAAAATTTCAAAATTATAAAATCCCTCTTTAACTGCTTTGTGTTAAGTAAATTTTTTTTTAGTATTCTGGTTGAAGTCATCTTGCTTTTTGTTAAAATTTTATATATTTTACGATTTATTAATACGTCAAATATACATAAAAATATTTACAAAAAAAGATTCTGAAGAATTGAGAGCCTTCTCTTTGTTTTGAAAGTCGGTTAAAACTAATGCCCAAGTGAGGATAGAACCCACAACTAAAGAAAAAATAATAATATCGAACCCATAACACTCGTGTTAAGTCTAAAACCTCATAAACTACAAATATTGTGCATAAAAAATAATTATACATATCCAATATTATTTGGTAACCCTATTTAGCAGTTGCTGTGCGCGGTTAACGGGTTAATCGATCTCTATTTATCTATATGTGAGGCCTGGGACATGCACTCCAAGTTTCGAATACCTACCTACTAGTGTATCGTAAAGTATATAATATATGTTAAAACCTACGATAGAAAAAGAATTGAGAAATAAAGGTCGCTTTGAGATTAAAAGGTTGTCTGTGAGCTTTTATATAGAGGTATGAAGAGGTTATTTCTATTTTTAATGGTCATGATAAAAAAGTTTCACTTGTTCTCCGTTCCCCATTTTCCGTCCATTTCTGGAGGCGTTGCATGTTACTCCACAAATTCACCACTCGGTGAAATTCAACGCCGCGCTTTGCTTATGTAGGATCTATATTTTTATTAGATGATAATAAAAAAGGCTTACTACTGATTGATTGAGACATTGCGTGTTGAGTGGCAGAACTCAACGCCGCGTTTTCCTCGAAACTAGAGCGTAGAAAAATGGAAATATAAAGGTAAAGAAATATTTCACTTCTTCGAGTGGGAATCGAACCCACAACCGTCGCGTTTGCAGGCGGCACCCTTGTACCACTGCGCCACGACGGCCTCTATGTCAATTATGTACATATAATATATAAAAACAAATTATTTTCAAACTGCAACCCTATTGTAACGTGTTTATATGCATTGTATAACATGTACGTGGTCTGGCAAGCAGCTAATGCGGCCTCGTAAATACTCAGTGGGGATGGGGGTGGTGGGTTAATTCTATGTTAAGTAATGTTCCCCCATTTTAGTTTATGTGAGAAATGATTAGTTTGATAGCTCTGTTTATCCTGTCATTTTTATAACATGGTGTACAGGAAATACTTAAAGAATAAGACAAGCTTTTAAGACTGTAGCTCTTAGGGTTCCGTATCCAAAAAGGAATAAAGCAGAATCCCTTTTACTTCTCGTTGGCTTACAATCATAATATTGTTACTCGTTTTTCGTTACCTATTTTTGGTAAAATTCTGGAGGCGTTGTATGTGTGAGTGGCGGAAAACAACGCCGCTCTTTGCCTTGACACCAGAACGAAGAAATTCAATTGTTAAATATTGAAATCTCGAGTGGGGATCGAACCCAAATCCAGTCGCGTTTACAGTCACACACTTGTATCAGGGTAACAAGTGCCATGACTATGCTCAAATTAAGAAGTAATGCCATCAAATCTAAATTATTAATCGAACCCAGTATTAAAAAACATCGTTTCCCATTTCCCGCCTAATCTTCAAGACACAGCGTGTCGCTATAAAGTGTGAAGCTAAAATAAAAATATATACAGATTACATACATTTGTACATCTATACCTTCCATTACCATACATTAAAACATTTAAAAGAAATAAAATATTCTAGTTCCATTATCCCAAAGATAGAATGGAATGTAACACTTAACCTGGCTGTAATCAAGATGTATCAAGGCTGCGTGGCCATAAATCGTTCTGAATCCACTTTCTTTCTTTCCTCGATAATTATTGCGGGCAGTGATTCAGCGCGCTGACTCGGGAAATCTCTTATGGCCACTTTACTTTTGGTGCTTTGGTTTAGGATAGTTTATCTTACGAATGGTTGGACGGCAGATTGCTGATGATCCTGGAATTAACAACGTTATATACAATTATTTGTGTTACCTGTAATTGTGGAATTTAATTTAAAGGTGTCTTTATGGTGCGTTTTGTTAAGTTAAGACAGATAACGTTATCTAATATCTCACGGTTCTCCTAAGAAGAGGAGTTCTTGCAAAATATAGCGATTTGAGTTCGGATACGCGTTTACATTTTACAAGACAGGCATAATAATATTAGTGCATGTGATAGAAGTGATTTTTTCCCGCACACAGCAAAGAAAAGTAAAGAAATATTTCACTTCCTCGAGTCGAATCGATCGATCTCACAACCGCGTGGCACCCTTGTGCCACTGCGCCACGACGGCCTTTTTGTTCTAAAATTGGTTTAAGAGGATTATTTACGGAGCACCGTAGCGTCAAGAACGTTAGAATTAATAATTTCTTAGATAGGCTATTAGACAGGCCGCAACAGTTTTTGTATGTCGCATAGAGTGGTTACAATCTGACCGTGGTGAATTATTTATTAGAAAGGACAGTATAAAGTTTTACCACCTTTATACTTCTTTCTCTTTTATATTTTTTTTATTATTTATTCATGAAATATTGAATGATTTCTTCGTTTAGTCAAGTAAAACTCGATTTTAAATCCTTTTAGTTAAAAAAAGGAAAGCAAATTCTACTTACTATTATATGTACATATGAGTACTCCGTATATGTAGGTTTGCCTCGTTACCATAACGAGGATATGAAAATATATTTAATTTCCTCGAGGGGGATTCGAACCCACAGCTTGTCGCGTTTACAGTCGCACACTTGTGCTCCTGCACTAAAACTGGTTTCACTTAGTTTTACTTTAAAATATAAAATTTAATGTTTAATTCTATCAATATAAATAGAAATAAAACATATGGATTTCCTGATTGATTTTGTTTCGTCTTACTGGAATAATCTATAAACTAACTTACGACATTTCGTTCTTTGCTTTCTATCCAAATTCGAGACTTATAGAGCCGATTGACGGAATTTAACATCACGTTTTGTCTAACTAATTGCTGACCGGGACTTAGGGCCCACAACCAAATCATTTATACGGATGCTGCCTCACTCCAACACGAGGGTATCTAGAAAATCTGTTAATTAAGATCAAAGTTTTATCTTAATATAACTATTTAGTATGTTATTACTTATCCTTAAATTTACTATTAATTTCAAAGAAAAAGCATAGGATTTGTTTTTAGTATTGATATATCTACTATGTATGTAAATAGTTATATAGATTATTCTAGTAAAATCCGCAAGGGAATATCAAACTCTTGGCACTGAGATTGCTGGATTCGTATCCGTCTACGGATATATGGTTTATCCGCCGAGACCACTTATCTAATTTGAATATCAGCTTCATTTGTATCGACGTGATTTGAATAATTCAACGAGTTAAAATTGCATGTAACGTTTTATATTGAATTTTTGTATTTACTTGAAAAATGAATAAAAGCTTTTTGTAATTTTTTATTTTAATATCAGCTAATTTTCGAGCTTAATACATAAAATTTTGTTACAATAACCGTCAACAGAATCAGATAGTTAGTTTGAAAATTAATTTTGAAAACACAGTTACCAATAGCCACTTACAAACTTTACCGTCGATACAATTGTTTACCGCGTCAACTACCCACAATTAAAACTGTTCGTTTCGTAAAATAGCCGGCGCCGTAGGTAATCCGAATGGGAGGCATTTTGCGCGTTTTTATTCAATACCGGGATTTCACCGTAGTGGAATTTAGCACGTATTTTCATTAAAAGTGCAAAAAAATGTATGCGAGGTGAAAATTTGCACGCTCAATTTAAAAGTGCAGTAAAACGTACTGACGTTTAAATTCACTTGAATGGTTGATATACGAGTATATGTTTATGTTATTTGCAACGTAATCTTACGTTTACATACTCTATTGGTAGCCTGAGTATACATAAGTAGGGATCCGTACCCAAAGGGCAAGACGGGACCCTATCACGAAGACCACGCTGTTTGTTTTTCCGTCTGGCACCAGGCTGTATCTCATGAATCAGGGGGCTCTTATACAATAAATCTGATTTTTAGCCGTTTTTTTATAGATAGTACGAAACCCGTCGTGCAAGAGTCCGACTAGATTTTGACTATAACTAACAATCGTTCATCATACATAACGATAGATGATAATAATTAAATCGAGATCGAGTCTGGAGGCAAATATCTGGTATAATAAAATATACGGGAAGTTGAGAACAGAGCGACATTCTCTGGCAGTCGAGAACTAACCAAGATAAAGCAAATAATTCGAGTTTGTATAACCGAGACACAGAGCTTTAACTTTGACCTTCAATGGCGTTTGTCAATAAATTTTCAGTGGCACTGCGTGCAAGTGCACTCTGTAGTAACCGCGACGGTCAGGAGTTCGATTCCCAATCCCCCGATTGAATGAATTATTTAATATCATAGCTCTGGTAATAAGACAAAGCGTGGCTTTGAGTTCCGCCTTATGAAAATTCTGCGAAGAGTGGAAAGTACCCTCAGCCTACTGTATTTGTAACATTTTAATGTCTTTATTCAACATTTTTTTTTTCATTTAAATAAGTAACTGAGTTTAAATATATTAGCTACGTCTCTATGGTCGATTTCATCGAAACGTGTTAAAAGCCCCTTTTAGTCATCAAGGTCGTCACCATTAAAATTACCATCAATTATCGAATCAATCAGTACAAATATGTATATGGATTTGATGTCCTAATTTATTGAATCAGATAACTTAATTAGAGGTTCTAATTGAGTTATGCGAGCCAATAAATTAGTGACTCTGAGTGCGGTTGAAACTCTTTTAGCGTAATTAATAAAACGGTATAATAAGTATAATTTTATTAGAAGATTTTTTGTACTGCGATGCCTGTACGATATACCTTTAAAAGAAAACACTTAATAAGTTAAGTTATAATACATATAATAAAAATATATAGAAAATTTCCTATAAGAAATTCTACATTTAATTACTTAGCGAAACAAACCAAACGACTAAATCACGGGGCAAAGGCCTAGAGCATACATTTCTCGTGACAGAGATTAATGTACACTTTTGTTTCAAACCTCGGTAATGATAAGTAATATTATGATGAATGTCATTCGCCGCGTCGCGTCGTGAAAAGGA
This sequence comes from Heliconius aoede, assembly GCA_037355905.1. Taxonomy (NCBI): domain Eukaryota; kingdom Metazoa; phylum Arthropoda; class Insecta; order Lepidoptera; family Nymphalidae; genus Heliconius; species Heliconius aoede. Next base: position 433,091 of record JBAIZZ010000151.1, read on the forward strand.
TAAAAATGAAGCGGGCAATATCGGGGGTGCGCGTGGGAAGCGAATATTTCGCCTGTTGTGCTTATATTTTTCGTTATTTAGATATTTATTATGTCCACATACTTAAGGCTGTAGTGGTGTAGTCTTAATGTCAAAGCAATGGTTGTGGGTTGAATCCCCACTGGGGAAAATAATTATATTTAAATAAGTTTTTATATAAAGTGCGGCGTTGAGTTTTCCCCCACTCAACGTGCAGTCTCAATTTTGAGTGTAAAGTGATGAGAACTTAGGACTAGCTTCCGTCTATCCTCTTATGTTCAAAGAAAGTGTAACGATGGTTAATTTGGAATCCACAAATATTATAAAATAGGGAATACCATGAAAGGGGTGTATTGAAAAATATGATGTGTTGAAAGGGGTATTTTAAAATTCAGTTATAGTAAGAACCGATATAGAAAATGTATGTACATTTCTTGTCAGTATGGCAACCCTAACGCACATAAAATTTTGTCTAACTTCACGCTCCTGACACTTTAAAGATGGCGACGGCGTGCAAATGTTTTAAATGCCGTATAAAAGTATTCTTTTTATAATTTTCATCGATCATTTTGTTAAATATTGTAAATTGATTATTTACTTTTTAAATATAGATTTGTATCTGCTAGACATATACAAATATTGTGACCAAATTTTAATACTTTTTTATCTACAAGTGTCAATTTTGTGATTAAATTTATTATCTGTATATAATATGTATGAAAGGGACACAAAAAACGGTTATGAAAAGGACGGCTTCAAAAAGACTGTTGATTGTTAAAATTATTAGTTAATATCCGGTCAATTGTCTTAATATAGTGCCTAAAAATTTTTTTAAGAAGGCTTATTTTTATACAGTTTTATTTAATAAAATAATATATAATAGTATCTATATCACACTTCAAAAAGACTGCTGATAGTTAAGATTTGAATAATCCGATTTTTAATTTAAATAAAAAACATTTAAATAAAAGATCTAGTTTATGATTATTAGGGTAGTAAAAAAAATTGTTAAAAAATGCCACTTACTGTGTTATTATATAAAAGTAACATTTTGTATAATTAACATTTATGAAAAAATATATTACTAAGAGTTATAAAAGCTTTTAACTTTTATTTCAATTTAATATTTATTTACTTATTATTGTGAAATAATGAAAATTATAATTACTTTGAAATATTGTGTTATAATTTTTAAAAACACACATTTTTAAAAACTGAAAATCAATAACTAAGAATCAAGAATTAATAATTATTGTATTTTATTTCAATTTTAAAATAATGGAATTAAAATTTCCCATTTAACTCCAACCTGTTCAAAATACTATCTCACGCACTTACTAGAGCCTCTGCAATAAAAGTGTCCCTTTCATGCCACCTCCCCCCTACCTGTCAAACCTTTTGTTACAAAATAATTTGTTTTACTTATAACACACCCTATATACTAATTTCCGTATTTAAGTAGATTTCGTATTCGCCTAAATATTTTTGTAATAACTTTATTTCATAATCCAAGGTCCTATCACAACAAGCGGTCTCCAGGGGTCGAGCAATCAAAAGTTTTCTCAACATCAACAAACGAATAAACTGGCCCAAATATTAGCTTAAGGATCACGTACCTTCCCACCTATCCGTCATCTTTTCAACGAGATTTCAGGGGAAAATAATATTTTCACTCTTATATCAAATATTTCCTGTTGCAAAAAATTAAATGGTTAAGATATTTTGTGTAATTAAAATATCACTTTCGATCGGTATTACGTTATTGTGATAACTTTGACAACTTTGTACAGTAATAATTAAATTAAAAACATTATAATCTTTACACCTGTATTCTGCATATAGCTGAGTCGGGAAAGGAAGTGTCTTAACACCAAGGTTTCCTCTGCCTACCGTGTTGTGCGCGGGATACAGCGTGAAGCTACAAAAATAAATAGCTAATTTGAAACTATAAACTACTTTGCCACCATATAAAAAATAAGAAAAAAAAAGTGATGCTCTATGACACACAATATTTTTTCTTACGGCTATTATAGTAATAAAAAAAAATCTATAATGCTAATATTAGGATCGCCGTGTACATTTTTTGGAGTAATTTTAAACAGCCATTTCCTTCTGTTTCAACAATGGACGAAACGTAAACAAATATGTTTTCTGCCCCGTAATGAATACTAATGGACGTCCCTTTGAAAGATTTAAAATGAAATGAATAACTCTTATAACTTATTGTCAGACGAAATTAATCAACTAAATTATGTTACAACGCAAACACTGGGCACGCTTCGTAATTATTTAATATAATTTTACTTAGTGGCAACACTTGTGAGTCTGCGAATTTTTTTTTATGACATAGTTAGCTGTAATTACTTCGCTAATATGGGACGATTTTTTTAGGTCCACGCTTTAGCAGAGGGAACCTGGGAACCAAGTATTGAGACACTCCTTTTCCATCAAGATGCTTTCGTTCCCCACGTTACACAACTTTTTTAATTTTGTGAAGTATTGCATGTTGAGTGGTGGAACTCAACGCCGCGTTTTGCCTCGTTATGAACCTCCTATTATATTCGGTTTTAAATGCGTGAAAAACTAAAAAAACATATTAAATTACTAACTCCACTCTCATTTTACACCCTCACGTTAAGATGGAACGTCTTAATTCTTCGTATTTTCTTTTAATTAAGTCATTTGCACGTTGTATGGAAAATTGTGAACTTTGTAACTTATTACTTCATTGCTTCACAGTAATTCGGAAACGTGGTATTCAATTAATTGAACGATATAACTTATTAACGAGGACAAATTTGGACATATTTGTGACATTAATTATTACTTATAAAATATACGTCATATATTTTACATAATATTATAAAACTCAAAAGTTTGTATTGACCAAAAATATGTTTGTGCTTTTAACTATCTACTTAGCGCAGGAGGTGAACGGAGACACTTAATCCATGGTCTGGCTTAAGAATCTCCGTTCTCCGCTTTCTCTTTCTTTCCGTTAGAGCGAAGAAATTAAATTATTAAATGTATTGTGGTGATTTAATCCATGATAGAAGAATATTTTAATATATTTTTATTTTTATATTTTTGTACTGTCCTTCCGGTAACGGTCGCTACCGTTAATTTATTTTGGAAAAATCACTAACACTACACCGCTAACACAATGGACACTACAAAATGTTTAAAAATTTCAATTTTATTTTTCTATGTAAGATAAGAATTAAGTGTAAAAAGTGGATTACAAGACGGCTCAATCTGTCAAATAGACTGGCACTACTGTCTTGAAGATTGAGTGGTTCTGGGTGACTGGAAATACAATATACTTGAATGTGTACGTAGAAATAAACATCGTAAACAGAATAAAGAATAGAGCGCGACGGTTGTGGGTTCAATTCCCACTCAGGGGTAAAAAATATTATATTTCATTTCTTTGTTCTGATATCGAATAAAAATAATAGATATACGCCTTATATACGCTGTATATATTGTATATATACATACAAATACATACATACATTATGTGTTTAGTTTATATCCTATTTCACAAGCATAATTAATTGCCTATATCTGAAATCTGAATCACTAAATCCCTAACGGGTGCTCTTGTCATATCATCTTACCCTTCTCCTTCATATTAATGAATATATTTAGAAATACTGTATTATAAGAAATTAAGTGTGGCATGCATACTTTATATGAATAATTAAAAATAAGCATAATTAATTCTAAATTTATTTATTTTAGACGCACCAGTCAACATGTGTGAGAAATTCGGTGGAATGGATGCAGGATGCATATTATGTAAGTAATAGAAATGTATAATTTTTAAACTAATACGTATGTACATAATTTTGATTTAACTTTTCTTTTTTACGTAAATTCTCTTTTTTTTTATTTATTTTATTTCTCATTTAAAATGAGAAATAAAATGGTTGCATTCTGTCGATTGTTTGTGCTATTGACGAGCCTATCGCGTTGCAGGTGCAAACTTTTGAATAAACTTGTGTAAAGTAAACTAAAATTTCATTGTTCTTTTTTTTCTTCGTTATCAAAATTTTCATTAATATTTTTTTCTTAAGAAATTTCATATAGCTAATTTATTTAATAACCACTAAAATGATTTAACGTTAGATGAAACATATAAATAAAAATAATAATGTCTTTAATACCATCACGGCTTTTTCCTCTTCAGACATTTCGCTTTCCGGATTTCACATGAATAGTGTTAAATTACGAAACTTATCGTCACACCAGAGCGGAGAAATAAAAGTACAATTTATTTCTCTGAGTGGGAATCAAATCCAAAACCATCGCGCTGACACACAGACACCACAGCATCACAATGACTATAATATATTTCCAAGACAAGACAGCTCCAACATTAATATCATTAAGCATAATCACAACAATTAAGTAAAATAATGTCCTAATTCAGTTTTCAACATGGCTTTTTAGATTAAAGGCGTCACGTAAATTCGCGTATGTTACGGCCAGAACGGGCGTTTTACGTCGACAACCCGTAATTTCAGTTAGGGACTCGCAATTTTAAACAGAGTCGACTTATGTATATTATGGACTAAGATATTTTCATGTTGAATTGTTTCGAGCATTCCCTGTTATTTGTAATTTTGGATGTTAAGTGCTAAGTAGTGTCTAATGTATAAGCTAACTTTCACATTTTATTGTGCTTATATATTTGTAATTATTAAGGCGATCCAATTGAATTAGATTTTTTTTAAAGTAGCTACTAGCGGCGCGCGCGGCTTCGCTCCCTAGAGCTACACTAACATTTATTTAAATTCATATTATTTAGTGAATTATTCTTGACAGTTATATATACTGCTATATATATAAAACAAAAATAAAGTACGAAATAAAAAACAATATGTATTTATTAGCAATTAGTAAATATTTTTGCAAAATTGAGGAATACGTTAAAGCTTGCTTGCTTGCTTATATTATTTTGTCTATAACAAATTATTATGAAATAACTTTTAACATAATGTACAGTACTTATATAGCATTTTCGTAGAAAGGCCAACACTCAACATCGTTCAATTTCTTTAACGATCACGTACGCTTGAGGCGATTTATAGAACAGCCTTTTGTAATAAGGACGAGATCAAATTTATATATAATATATATTATATACTCCGAATCTAAACTATCTTCTTATACGTTTTCCACGTGTCAGCTACAGAATCTTGAAATGTAATATAATAAAAATATTACAATTATTTATGATTATACAATATATCCTTTTAATTAAGTGCCAATTTTGGCACAAGGAATTAGAAAATTATTTTAAACGAGGTTGTAGGTTCTTTCCCCAGGCGTTGGGATGATCATATTTGTAGTTCATTTAAGTTACGGTACTGAAGCTTCGGTGGGTGAATACTGTTTTATGTTAATTTAATAAACACTACTTAATTTATTAAAATTTTATGCTACTTGAAAGGAGACCTCAAAAATGTATAAACTAGTCTTTATTTGTATTAAAGTTTTATTATAGAGACAAACTTGAGGTCTTCGTAGCGCAGTGGCACTATATCTGAATTATTTCCATCACCTCGCTCTGAACACACGAATAAGTATCTTAAGTGTGTTAAAATTAAGTTCCCTCTGCTGATCTTGCTATAGGATACATCGTAAAGGTAGAAGTTTTAACTCACTGCCGTATAACTTAATGATGTCAGCATAAAATATACATACATATGTGAATATTATTTATTTTTCACGTCAATTTATTGGAGTGCTTACTGGGCTTTTTGTAGAAAAGGCACGTATGTGAGTTGTAAAGATGTGGATAAATAAGTGTTATGTAATTAACAGAGTATTGTTTTTATGTAAGTGACACAGTGATACAGTATAAGCCTGTAAACGTGAAGGCAGAACTCTGATAGAAGCATTGATAGTGATATGTGGTAAAGGGAAAAGAAGCTTTAACATAGAGCATAATTTATGGAAAGATGATGAAGTTATGTAGAAAGAAACAAGAAAACATAGCAGGATTCTAAAACATCGGTTGATTATTAAAGTGTTAAAGAGATAAAAAACAAAGAATAGTTCTTATATCTCTTCTTATGCAAAAGCTGAATAATCTAAAAAAATGAAAATTTATTGAAAAAATTTAAATTAATTTTGTATACTTTTGAAAGACGTTGTGTCCGTTGAACTACAATCCTGAAATTAATCGACTTGTTTCTCGTTTAATAATTAGGCTTGCTTAACGTTTTATAATTAAATTAAAACCAAAGATTTAATTTTAAAATGTGTAGAAAGTGCAGAAAACTATTTTTCATTTCAGCTCAGAGTCTTAAGTAAATCTAAATATAGAAAATAACATTTCCACGGTAAAAGCACCCATAGGTAACTCTATTATAGATATTCTTTATCTTCCAACGATATTTCCGCATCTACTTTCGTCAATTAGGGGCCCTAACCTTGTTCCAAGTGACAAAAAATCTATTGAATTTATTGAGCTCCCTCCATTCGAAGGATATTTTGTAGATCTCAAGTGTACTTAACAAGAATTTACCAGAAATCCTTAAAAAAGACCGTTATGTTTTGCTATTGTTATAATATATATAAATCAATAATTTTCTGTAAATAATTTCCGCTTAAATATCGAGACATTGTATGGTAATTGGTGGAAGACTCCTTTGTCTACTAGAGCAAAAGAAAATAATTTTAATATAGTCATTGCCCATTGCATTGGATTGAACTATAATCCATAAGCTAGAACTTATAAGCAAAAAATTATATGTTAATTATGTTTTTCTACACAAATACTGTATTTTTTATTGACTTGGAAGAAAAATCTGTTTGAATGTCTTGTCTATTATCCTTTTCTCCAAAAATAACATCCTTCAACACGACTCTGATAAAATTATTATTTTCATTTTAGTACAATTGACGTTGTGAATTAAAGCTTATTTTCTTAAAGGTTCGCATTGAACCCACAGCCATCGGCGTTTACAGTCACACTTTGTGCTGCGCCACGACTGGTCTCTCATTCACAAATGAGCGTGAATTCTACAGGGTTCTTACGTTTTGTATCATATTTGATCTGACTGACTTTAATCTTCAGACTGTACTATAAAGTACTGAGTACTTACGCACTATTGATACCTGTCTACCAGTACCGTCTCTAGACTTTTGATTTAGACTCTCGATATATTTTATTATGAAATGTCATATAACTCCAAACACAACTACCTGCCTTTAACGCGGCGTTGCGTGCAGTCATGCGAAACGAACAAAATATGTAAAACAGTATCTTATTGCTATATTTTTGCATAAAAGTATTCAAAATAATGTGTGTTTTTTTATCTTTCTAATAAGATCTATTTAAGAATACTAAAATATTATAGAAAAACTCATACTTTAAAAACAAATAGCAAGTATTATTAAGCGCTCCATTTCCTTTGGAGATCTTTAGTAAAATTGGTACTTAGTTCTAATCGCCCAAAACAAACAAACATTAGCTAATACCACGAAAATTGAATTTCTTTTGTAACAAATTTAACTTTAACGAGTGTATCCATTTAATAATCTTAATGAAGGAAATTGCGTCGGTTCCCGCTTATCCTTGAAGAAACCGAGCGATGAATTGGAGTTTTTTTCTTTCATAATATAATTATGTTATTTAAAACTAGCGTTGATATGAATAAGTTTCAAATAATGAAAATAGGCCAGTAATTTATAAGATAATAGGTAATATTTGCTATCTTCGCATTTATCATGTGGGGTGTTCTGGGGAACTCTGGCCGAATTTTCTAACGGCATATATATCATGATTACCACCTATATACGTGACACTCTACTGCAGTGCGGTTCTGAGGAATCTTCCTTACACGCACCACACTACAATGGAATGGTCTACCTCCTACAGTGTTTCTGCGTCGATATTAGTACTGTAGATAATAAATTGGAAGATGTAATTCTTTATAAGGATATATAATGAAAATATAACTATTTAATAATGTTCCAAAGTCAATTTACTACCTATATTAAAAATTGTATTAAATGTAATTACATCCTATCGATAACGAGGTTACTGCCTCCATTGCATTAAGCTATAAAGTTTTATCAATATCCATACATTTTTCTACATGTAATATTTTTAACAAGAACATAATTTTATGTATAGAGGGAAATCATAAAACTCATCTGTTTTTATTATTTTTATATTTTTGTTTTATTATCCAGGATTTACTGTACGCTTTTGAGTTTCTGATTTATATTTATGTGAAATATTAACTAGTTCACATTTCGCGTTTTATTAATGAATAGTTTGGTTTCAAATTGACTTTATTTTACATTTTCATATTTACATGATTGCAACGGCTCGGTTATATTTTAATTTAAAATTTAATTGTAAATATAAACGGTACTGGATGCTAACGAGCCGCCACCTAATACAAAATGTCTTTAAAATTGCATTGTACGTGAGTGAAAGGAGTGTCTTTACCAAACTGCGTGCGGGATACAGCGTGAAGATAAATAATAATATTTTCTAACCGTGTCATATTGATTTCTGTCACTGTCAAATTTGTTTTACCTTTTCCTTTGCTTATGCTTTCTATTTCATTATTATTAATGAATCGAACATATATATATGTAATATTGTTATAAATTAGAAATTTCAAGTAACCATTATTTAAATCTGAGGCAAATTTCTTTGCTAACCCATAAAAGATATTAAACCTTGATTATCTCCATAACTTAATGGTTCTCTAAGGGTTTTGTAATTAAGTTTGGGATAACGATAATAGGTAATTATTAAGCCGATCGTCCATAGGTCTGTGTAATGATTTCCTTTTGTATATTATGTATACAGCAGGCCAGCCAGAGGTAGTGTTTATGTACTCCATTCACCATTTCCTCTGTTTTACTAGAGTAGGGAATAATTTTCATTGTCCATGATAGATTAAAATAAAATTTATGTAATACTAGCGGGTCTGTGCGGCTACGCCCGCTAGAAATATGCAAATGTTCATTTAAGAAAAAATCGATCAAGCGCTAGTCAGACTCGCTCAGACAGAGAGTTCTGTACCAATTTCAGGATTGTGCTTGGGAAGTAGCTCAGGTTTTGATGATGCGGCGAATAAAGTTAACAAATAAGTTAGGGGGCATATACGTACATTTATTTAGTATGAAAGAAACTAATAAGTTTGGTTATGCATTTAATAAATGATAATTTAATTGTTTTGGAAATTGATTTAATTTTCGTATTTAAAAGAAAAAATGTTTAGTCGATCGACCACACAACCAGTCGCGTGTACGTACAGTCACATTTTGTGCCCCTGCGCCATGAGTGGTCTCTAAATATTGTGGCAACTGAACCCAAAGCTGTCGTATTTAAAGTGAAACCGCATTCAAATCGATTAAGCCAATTCTTAGATTAGCGATAACACAGGCATAAAAGTCCTCGATAACATTTTTTTTTAAATATCTTCCAAGTACAGACAGCGAACCTTTTACGATTTACGAGTTTTATAAGAGATATAGATTCCCAAGGCGTGTTGTCTTGAGAATGATATACTCGCTCCAGTCTGTTTCAAAGATATCATTTTCACGAAAATCATTGATCTAAAATAAGTCCCACAGTGTTTCGTGCTCCGGTTCTTCTCATTAGGTATTAACTATTAATAATATTAAAGAAATAATTTGTAACCAATTAACATTTAAAGCTTGCTTAAGTGTACATAACTTAATATTTCTGAGCTTTAATATTACCTAAGAAATATCCTTATTCTACATACTTTGTAATTTACTTTCTTTCACATTCGGCTCGGTTTCATTTTACTATGTATTTGCCTAACATACAAAATAATAAAGTTTATATGTACATCTAAAGTATACATTTTATAATCCAGAGTACGGTTCTGATGTCGGTACGTAACCCTTCTTTTTATGGTACTTGAATGCCCATAAAATGAATCTTTACGAGATAGTTCTACACAACCGCTATATTCTTAACTGTTTCAAGTCGTAGTTCATAAACTTTCATGAACTTAGTCGTAGATAAGGTAAAAAAAAATATGCTGTTATATTATTCTAGGACTTGTACGCATGTATTGTATTTCTTTCTTTTTTTTCTATAATATTGAAAGCCGGAAGAAGAATTAGTAATCTTTTGAAATATATATGATTAACTGTTTAATACCAATCTTGATTTTTGTAACATTTTAATACTTTTATCGTTTCGCCACACCGTAAATTACCTACTGGGTTAGTTTATTACTCTACAGATTCTACATGAAAAAATTGAAAGTTACATTACTGAAGTAATGTGATTTTCGCACAGATAAAATATATATTATATAGGTAAAAAGGTAACATTTTACCGGGACGCCATGTATGGAACAAAGCCTGTCCTCGTCGTTCCATGTTAGAGAAAAATGCTCTTGAGACGTTGCGAAGCTTCATAGTATATTATGTTGACAGCTAACCAGATCGTGCTTTTAAAGTAATGCGTACATGAATACGTTTCATATATACGTTTTTTAATCAAAATTAAATTAAACATTCAACGCTTCAAATTCGTTTTTTTTGAAAATTAATATTATACATGTGGTATAACAAGACTGCTTACGTGTTTGTGACACGTTATTTTTTTTAGCGTCACGCTGTATCCCGCACACAGCAAGATAGGCACTCAACGACTTATTTCCCAAAATAATCGCATTTATAATTGAACCTTGTCCTATCACAACACGATGACCTCAATATACTAATATTTAACTATAACACAAAATAGAAAAAGTAGCAAATGTAATCAATTTCAATATAAAATATTTCAATGGAACTCCTTGCTGTATTCAAAGTAGATATAAATGTGAAGTTTGCAATTTATAGGCACTTCTATTTTCCAATACATTTATTGAGCAGCAAAAGCGCAATAAGCTACTTTAGTTTTAAATCGTATTCGATTTTGTTGCACACAGTGCACAATTACTGTAAAATGTAGGTGTTTATTTCCATTTACGTACTCTAATGTAAATGTTTCTTACTAGTCTCGTATTTACTTTTCTGCCTTTGTAAAACATATTTTATGAATATATATAAATATGTAGAATAAGGTTGTGTTTTCGATTCTCACTTGAAGAAATTAAATATTATATTGTCTTTTCTTCGCTCTCAACACGCTGCGCCTCCACAATTCTAAACTTTTAATAAAATTTCTTCCTTCTAAAAGCCTTTTATAATATAGTTTTTTTATCGTATGGTATGGTTTATTTATATAATACGTATTGAGGTTGTCATGGCGTAGTCGCGCCTCGACTGACTTTAAGCGCGATGATTGTGAGTTTGATTACCACTCAGAGAAATTTGTTACTTATATTTTCGCGCGTTTATTTACTAGACTAAGACCGGTCGTAAGTTTCGCCACACACTAGATACCTTTTGTACTAAATTTTTTGTTTAAATTCACACTAATAATTAAAATAATGTTGTCATACAACAAAAGGTAACGTATAGCTATAGGTTATTATCTTGATTGTTTTGACAATTAACATCTTAACTTAGTAACGAACAAGAGTAGTTGAACTTAACTAATTAAAGTTCGACCCGAAGGCCTCAAGACCACGCTTATGGTATCGGAAAGTACAACAATTAATAATAATAACTAATGTTCTATATTCTGATATAGTAATATTTTGGTTAACGACCTTTTATTTAAGACATGTCGTGGCGCAGGGGCACAAGTTAGCTACTGTTAGCGCGACAAATGGTAGGTTCGATTCTAACTCAAAGAAAGAAAGTTTTAGTCAATTTCATTTCGTAGCTTTGGTAAGGAGGCAAAGCGCGGCGTTGAGTTTCTTCACTCAATACGCAATTCGTCCAGAATTCGGTGAAATGTGGGTAACGTAGTGTTTTAACTCTACGTTTATTCTATTTACCCTGCTATGTGCGGGATTTGCAATTGTATAAGTCGAATGAAAAAAAAAATCTTATTCAAAAATGACAATGATAATAACATAAGGAAATGGAAAAAAATTTTAGGTTCCTTATAAGTTATTTAATATGCTGAATTTTCTTGACAAATTAAATTAAAAGTATATATAACAACTTTTAGTATACAATCAAGTGCCTGAAGCCTTTATATAGAACTAATGATGGTAAGTAGGTATATCACTGAAGAAAGTGATACGGCACGATCTTCTACGAAACGTAACGAGCGTTCAGACTATGTATGGTTTATTTTTCTTCTTTCGAAGTTATATACAGGTGCCCTTGTGGCACGTAGATGAAAACGCGATGATTGTGAACTCAATTGACTCACTTAATAAAAAGTGTTTGGAAAACAGTCGGAAAGAGAAGTGTCTTACACTAGGATCTGTCTACGCATTTTGCTCGATGTTGGAGATACGTGAGACTAAAAAATAAATATCTCTAGTAATATATAGTAAAAAATCAATATTTTGTTCAATTAATTAAAGATACTTTCCAAATATGAGGCCGTCGTGGCGCAGCGGAACAAGGGTGTGACTGTAACACAACGGTTGTGGGTTCAATCTCCACTCGAGGAAGTGAATTTACGTTTATATTTCCATTGCTCTAGTTTCGAAGCAAAGGGCCACTCAATACTCAATGCTTCCAGAATTCGGCAGAAAACGGGGAACGGAGTGTCTTGACACTAGTATAATAAACGAGTATAATATATATGATACTTCCCAAATAAGAATATCAAAAACCTAATTTAAGCATAAAAGTTTCTAACACTTTCAACGTACAAAATGACAAATTTAATCAAGGAAAATTTTCTCTAGAAAGAATACTCGACCTAATTTCCATCGGCCTTTTATATTGTTTTTGTAAGTCTGAAGCAATTGGGAGATTAATAAAATGCAAATCTTCCGTAACGGATCTCTTTTCGATATGAGAAGGGACGGTGGAAGAAATTTAGCAAAGTATTGTCAAGTATATCTACATAATATAAAACACTTTTTTCAGCGTCACGTTGTAACCCACAAGGGTAGGCAGAGGGAATGTATCTAGGAATCTATTTTTAGTTGTAAAACAATCCGTTCATATAAAGTCATTTAGGCCCCCTTATAACAGTTTGGACTGACTGTTAAGCACATTAATATCCGTGCTACAATATAAAATTTCTAAGCTTATTATATTTTTTATTATTACTATGTTCAATTTTACAACTAATAGGTTCTCTCTGCCTACTATGCTATAGGTGAACTGGAAAAACGTGAACCTGACTCAACATATACTATATTTCCCGTAAATAAAATCGACATTTAAAACCACTAAAAGCTCTTGTCATTCACTCTCGTTCCGTTCTGTATTACTTAAATGCATGTTTAAAAACGCATTCTTCGTTGCTACCGCTACATTCAAATCGGTGAGTGAATAAATTAAAAGTTTTACTCACTCACTCACTCAACTCATTTCTCTGGCAAGTTAGAGTTGCGTAGAATGCCTAAACAGCCTAATCGCTCAGCACATTAGAGTTTTAAAAGTAGTTTCATTATGTTTGTAAGTGGTAAAGTAGCTGAGTATTTAAATTTTTATAATATACAAATTTTTTTTTTTCAGCTTCACGCTGTATCCTGCACACAGCAGGGTAGGCTGAGGGAACATCGGTGTTAAGACGTAAAGAAATATTTCACTTCCTCAAGTCGAACCCACAACCGTCGCGTTTACGGGCGATACCCTTGTGCCACTGCGCCACGACGGCCTAATAAATATAAAATAAAATAATGATCATGATAACTTCAAAATGAAGTGATATTATCTCATGAGAGGGTAAATTGTTTCGTTACGTAACGCGTAACAGCACCTAACAGTTGGGCTTCCCTTTCTCTCTCTCACTCTTATGTATATGGCCGTATTGACATACAGATGCTTCTTTCTCCTCTTTTCGCATGACTTACGATTTGGTATGTAATAAACATATAGTATTGGCCGTGACCATAGAGCTTAATTGCCAATCGTTACATTGGATGATTAAATTAAATGATACGATTTATGTACATATTCAAGAATTATAAATAAAATTTAAATAATAACCTAAGCTTTTTTCAAGTTAAACAATTTCAATATTAAATAGTTTAACTTAGTTTAATGTATACTATCACTTCTCACACGTCTTTTTTCTTTTGTTAAAAGTTTTCTAATTTATTTCGGAGCAGGATAAACATACTGTTTATCACGATGTGGGAAACACTTGTTGTTTTTTGCTTATGGATCTATTTAAGTAAAACAAACATTTAGTAATGTTAAGGAAAATTTGCAAAAATACAATAATGAAGATGAAATAAAGATATATCTCTATGTACAAATAGCGATTTCATTATATGTATAGATGAACACAATTTCATTAAATTTGAAGATGAACGTTACAATTTCATTATATGTATAGATAAAATAGCATAATTACATTAAATTAAACCAGTAATATAATTAATTCAAACCTAGTACATCATGGCCTGTGAATGAATTGGGAAATTTTTAAATTGAGTTACTGTTAAAGATAATTAACCTATTATTTCTTAGAGAATATAAAAATGAGTACCATCTCCACCTACCATTTTAATATCGAATCACAAAAATATTATCTGAAAAAGTACACTAAGCCTAAATTCTTATAAGAAAAAATACTCTATAAAAACATCCAGCGTAATTATCTTTTCAAACTTAATTGAGTAACTTAACACGTTGCCGATTCAGACGAAAGGTGGAATGTTAGATTTAATTGGATGGAAACTAGATTCTTCCTATCGACTCCGACTTAGAAAATCAAAACCTTTTATGTTTTGTTACTCTCAATTCGTTTAAGGTATATATAATTGAGATATAAAACGAAATAACCAGTAACCAAATTTATTGTATTTATATTAAGAAAAAAAAACAAAAAAATTGTAGCTCACACTTAAGAATATTTAAAGCCGCCGTGGCTTTAAATATTGGAAATGCGAAGGTTTTAGTATTGATTCCCATTCGGAAGATTGTAATATTCAATATTTTCTTTTTCTACCTCTGGTAACGAGACATAACGCGGTGTTGAGTCCCTCCACTCTTCAAGCAATGTCTTGAAAATTAGCAGACCGTGGAGAATGAAAGTGTCTTAATAATAGGTTCCCTCTGGATATAGCAGGGTAGTCCCTGCTATATCCAGGATACAATTACCAGAATAAAAATAATAATATGCGGTGCGGTAATAATATATACATATGTAATTTAACAAATTTTTCTATTTTTAAAACAGTACTACCACATAACCTCATTATTTTGAGCTTGGAATAGAATGATATATCAGCAGATTATCTCAGATAACCACATCAAACCGATTTATAACATTTATTATCCGATAAATACTATTCATATAATATAGAAAGTACCCTTAAAGATGTCATCAACATCTGTTGTAATAAAGCCAGTCTCAAATGCTAGCATCCTAGCGTTCTCTTGAGAACTCCACTATACAATGGCTTCATATAAATGTCGTACTTAAATTTAAAGTAAAATTTTATACCAGAGGCATGTCGCCTTTATTTATTAACACATGAAATGGGTTATTACAACATTAATAATTCATAAAAAATATGATTTTCTCATAGAAATTATTCGTATCTCACCATCAATACTTATTATATCATGATTTACCCAAGATAATGGGATGGTGGGATTTCCACTCGCGTCCACTTCTATTTCCCCCGGCGATTGGCCGCACCTGCACTGCACTACGGCCATACAGATAACTTGCTAAGACTGTTACGGCCCGACCCAAATGAAATTATATTGAGAATGTTTCGGAACTTAGCTTTAGGGTAATATGCATTTGCACTTGCAATTTATGCAAGTGCATTTTAACTTTTAAATTAAAGTAAAGCCCTTGTGGCGTAAGAGTTTTCTAATATACAGAGTCAACTCTAGTGCGAAGTATTTTATCCTTAAGGCTACTTTATTGCGATTTCCATACAACCCTAGGACGAGAAATAATTATTGTTTATTATTATATTTTATAACTTAGGTTTCTTTTTAAGTATGTCACGTACATAGGTAAAATGAAAACTGAAAAGTCATTTAATAAAATTATTTCATTGCAGAGCGTTAATGTAGTCGTTGAAGATATATTTTTAGTGTGACACGGAATTAGGGGAAAGTAAAAAATGTGAATAGTCTTTGCCATTGTTATTTCATTCTATTCAGTTTTAAAGCCCTGCTCTGCCAAACTTTTTTGTTCTGCGGGAACGTTACGTTTATTTTTTTACTATGTAATATGAGTCTCGACGGGTTTATATTACCTTTTACTTATGTAGTATTACCATTTACTTATGTATTTATCTAGTAATATAACGTTATTAAATGTGTTTTTATATTTTTATTGGTTTTTACAATGTAATAATTTATACTGAATACATAGTCATTAACGAAGTCATTTGTTGTAGTCTATTATAATTTTTTCTGTCCGACTTAAGCTATTCTGTCTTAAATATAAATATATTATAAATACATATAAAAGCGCGTCTATCTCCGCCTTAAAGGCCGACAACGCACCTGTAGCTCCTCTAGTGTTGCATGGGGTCGTGGGCGGCGGTGATCACATACCATCACGGTGACCCGAACGCTCGTTTGCCTTGTCCTGTAATAAATATAATATTTTATGACAGATTTTGGAAGAGTGAAACGCAAATATATCTAAAAAATATTTTTTTGTATCAAATATTTTAGAACAATAAAAATATAAGTGTTGTCCAAACAGTTAAAGATAAACAATATATCCAACTATCTATCTAAATAAAAATATACGTACTGAAAAGATACAGGTTTAATTTGTTTTATGTACATAGTTTCACTTTTAAATGAACTTTTATTTTTCAATTGAACACGTTTAGGTATTTATAATAAACAATTCATGAAAAATTATATATTTATGTCCTATTCAAGCAGTTCTCTCTTTTTAATTTGCTGAAAATATTGAGTTTGAAAAAAATTATTCAACAGTCTGTAAAAATCCGATCAAAAATTTTCTTGAAATTTTATGTGATAAAATATATAAATAACTATTATAAAATAGACACAAATAACCTCCGCCAAACTTATCAAAGCGGAAGTTTCTTTGTAAACTTTTGAGACAACTTTTGTTACTGCCTGCGAAAGTAAAAATCTATTTATTGAACTTTATAATAAAATTTTGAAAAAAAAAATTATAAATCCCGTCCAATCAATAGTACTAAATATAGCTATCAATTAGTTATTATAATAATATGTACTCTTTTTGATAGGCTTAACTACACTTATATTGTTTCAAAGGCCTGTCAGCCAAAATCAAAGGCCTGTCAGCCTCCAATTTCCTTGTATTATGTACTAACTTAATGAATTGGCGCAAGGGTACAAATAAGCAACTGTGACCGCGACAGGTAGTGGCTTCGACTCCCTCTTGGGTAAAAAATATATTTAATATTTCCATATTCCTTGCACTTTTAATTTTTGTTTCATTCAATTGCAAGAAGTGTTTTAAATTTCATGCACAAAATTAAATGCACAGTAATAGTGTTACGGACTTAAGTTATATATTGAATTCACTTAATTATCATTTCAACAGTTGTTCTTTGTAGCTTAAAATGTTCTAGACAAGCTAGATTTACAGACAAATATACTTAATTTATTTATTTATTTACTTTACCCGGTCCGGCTAGTATGGCTATAATATGGGCAGGCTACATAAACTTATTTAGAGTTAGGTAAATAAAAACCATAATTCGACTTAGAGAAGTTTATTACTTGGAAACACTTGGTTTTGCACGACTATGACTCAGCAAATATTTAATACCGCAAAGGAAGAGACGCTATTAATGCGTTCATCTTCTCATAGTGAAAATTAAAAGACATTCTTATTATAAAATTAAAAAATAAAAATATATAAAATTATAAAATATAAATTGTTGTTGTAATAGCTTTTCTGTTATTATTCTGTTGTTTGAGGTTTGATTTCGATCTGCGTTATAAATATTTCAATTTATATTTTAACAGAACTTAAGGATTAGATACTCCGATACCCACTTTTCGCGCAATTTCCGTGACATTGTGTGATTCATGCCGCCTTTAGTCTTATTACAAGATCGAAAACTTACAAATAAACACTGTGATACCGTTTCATGTTGTTTTTAAGCGATCAAAATAGCTTAGATTGTACTGGAATAGTGGAAATTATTGAATTTAAAACTTTCTTGCCTTTATAAAGATTATATATTATATTTATTATAGACTTTTTCTATAGGCTATTAATTGCACTTTAAAAATTAAGCTAAGCTAAGAACTTTTGCTTAAGCCAGACATCTTTTTGACTATCATTGAAATCCCCCCCAAATATGATATATTAAAATTTCATAAATTTAAATGATAATGATTGCATATCATTATAGAATTTAAACTTTGCAACTTTTACAATAAGAAAAAGAGTGCACGCTTCAACTACTTTCGTATTCAAATTACAAAGTGAATAAATTAAAAGTTCGCGCTCAATGCACAACTTATAAACTTAACGATACTCTGAATCAACAAATTGCAGTACTTGGCAATGGTTGCGTTGTGGACCGTCTGGCCGTTCACTTTATATTTAATTTATAATAATTTATTTAAATTAGCTTGAAAGCTTTTTTCATTTTTTTTTATTTTAAAAATTACACTTTACGTCAAAAAAACCGGCACATACTTAAATGTGTAACTTAACATCTTTTAAACGATACCGTAATTTTTGTGAGGCTTATCTACATACTATTGGTTGTTTTCAAACAAAAATAAAAAAAAATAACCAGTTTATGGTATATTTCTGAAATTTTATAAAATAAAATGAAAACCATTTTTTCTATGAACTAAAATACCATTTAAAAGCTCATTTAATGAGGAATCTCTTCCATTACATTATTTATAATCTAATGGAAGAGATAAACTCTGGATAATAAGATTTGAAAGAGTGTTTATCCACCTGTTATTCACAACTACGCTAATATTAAATATTTTTCAAATATTGTACAATTGTGTTGAGAAACCATATATATATATATATACATCTAAAATATTAAGAAATAACCAACATTGGAGACCTCGACGTTTTTTACTAGTTTTGTAAAATATTTTTTGTTCATATTTTTTAACTGTCTCAATAATTACAAAGAATTAATTTTTAAATATTCACTTCTTAATAAAAGTGGCATATATTTTTTTAATTTTGAAAACTTTTATAATTACTAACTGTTCATTTATTTGTACTGACATAACACTATCAATTAATTTAATATGGACTGAACTATGGTTTTTATGATCAATTAAAGCTTACTAATTACGATATTAATTTATAATTAATTATACGTAGTTTTTATGGTCATTGTACATACTAAATATATATATTGAGGCTGTCGTGGTGGCACGGCGGTTGACTGTAAACGTAAAGGTCTAGGATTCAATTTTCACTCGGGGATATGCTTTTTTTTATATTTAATCGCTCTAGTATCAAGATAACGTTGAATTCCATCACTCAGTACATAATTCTTCCAAAATTTAATGGAAAGTTGGAAACGAAATGTCTTAACACTTTGTTTCCCTTGCCTACCCTGTGATATGTGGAATACCGCGGGATACAAAACTGTATGTATATTTATATTGTAGATAGGTAACTCATACTTTCAAACGTCTTAAAGGGTTTCTAGTAAGTAGGTATAATAATTCCCCTGGCCATTTCACACACCTGCAGCGTTCGCAATCACTTCGTTAACACGTTTGTGTGTAATATGTAGGTATAACAAAAAGTTTTATGTAAAATCAGCTTCACGCTGTATCCTGCACACGGCAGGGTAGGCAGAGGTAACCTAGTGTTAAGACACTCAATTCCCCATTTTAACCCCATATAAAAAAATATAATATATATCGTAGAACATTAAACATTTTAGATATGTATGTAATATAAATAACTAATGTAATATAAATAAAATAAAAAAATGCGATACATATAAACCTTCTTCTATTTAGAAAGTGTAAGCGTAAGAATTATCTTATTCCCGAAAGCTAGACAACATGACGGGACGACGGGGACGAACTCCAGCCACTTTACGAATTAACTGTTATTTTTTGTGACGTAGCGCAGGGGGCGTTATGGCAGCCTCAATGTTTTCACATCAAGCTATATCCCGCAGATTCAACCTAGTGTTTATACACCCCGTTCCCCATTTTCAGCCGAATTCTGGAGACATTGTAGGTAGGTAGGGTAGGTAGGAAACCAGAATACCTACCTGGTATTCTCGTTTCCTCACTCCAGTAACGTGGCTTCCCGAGTGACAGCGCACTAGTCTTAAGAGTTACTCGTTCAAATTGAATAACTATTTTTGTGTTGGATAATCCATTTATCGTTTGGTCATAATTTAACCCGTTGTACCTGCTTTCAGTTTTCCTACAGTCATTTAGAAAGTCTTGATGGCACAGTGCGTGCATGTAAACTTTATTTTCCGGGTCCCAATCCCGAGTTTTTTTTTATAATAATAATTGGAATTGCGGCGTTAAGTTCTGTATTTTTCTACTACTGTTTATTGTTCTGCTATATTCTAAGTACACTGAGAATCTAAAAAATATACACTCAAGGTAAGTAAACAAATATTTAGTATACTTGTTTGCTTTTCTTCATAACGTAATGTCTTCCAGCATATTCTGTGAATTCCCTGTGAAGGCAATCCCGCACACCTGCACTCTGTTCTGTGATGTGGATTGTTTCATACATATAATAATATTAAGCGAAATGAAATGGTTATATGAACAAGCGTATTTTGAATGGACGTAAATATACGGTAAGCGGTGCATATTCGTGTTATTGCTACAAATGAATGTGGAAGTAATTTATAATTAGATTTTAGATTTATTTTATTAGTTAATTAAACCATACAAACGTGTGTATATGTGGAGTAACTTAATTTCCGCCCATTTTTCAATTAATGGCGGCCTCAAATCCCCATGTGAGTTCAATTTTGTATTTTAATTTCAAATGAATTATTAAGTGTATAACAGTTGAGGTCATCGTCGTAGTTGTGGGTTCAATTCACATACGGGACATGTAATATTTAATGTTTTTATTCGCCACTGAACACACAATATTTCGCGGTAATAGGTTCCTAGGTCCTTTTGTCAATCCTCCTATAAGCGGGATACATCTTGAAGCTAAACAAATATTTATTTAATATACACAAGACATAACTATTATAAAAAATGCTTTTTGCTTGTAAGCATCAATGTGACAAATTACGGATTTTTATGTGGTTTTCACTAATACAGAGTGAACTCGAAATCATGTAAGACCCAAATAGAAAAATAAGAAACAAATGTGTGGGTGTGATGAACATGAAAATAAAAACAAGTTAGTATAATCAAATACGTGTAGTCGACGCAAGTAAAATCACTAATGGACCACTGCTATTTTTACAAAGTTTTTCATACTAATATTAATAATATATAATGTTCCTATAATATATATAATAAGTTATTTACCTATCTACAGCTATTTTCTCAACGTCCCTTCATGGAGTTCGTTCCCTCAAAGAAATGTAATAATTGAGGTCACCGGCTCACTCTCGTGACTCGAATAAAGCGTACCTGCCTTTTATTAGGAACGTTTATTAATGCGATAATGCCTATCTGTATATCTATCCTTATTGACTTTCTTGTTACCTTTCATTTCGTATGCAAGCTGTCCAGGCTTGCTATCTTTTGTGTGAAATGGATATTTTTTTTATTTATTATAATATTATTATGAGTCTGATTAATAAAGAATGTAGAAAAGAAAGATAGAACGTAAGAAAAACCTTACATCAACTTTAAATTAAATTAAATGTCGATGCCAGTCGTGGCGCAGGGGTACAGGTATGTGGCTGTAAACGCGACAGATTGCGGATTTGAGCCCCTCTGGAGGAAATAAAATATCTAATATTTTCATTTATATGCTCTGGTAATGAGGCAAAGCGTGGCGTTGAGTTCTGCCTCTAGTATGCAGTTAAAAGTGGGGAATGGATGTGTTTATGGAGAAGCAAAGTGTTCTAATCCAAGGTTACCAAGGATCCTCTGCCTACCCTGCTATGTGCAGGATACATCGAAAAGCTAAAAAAAGGAAAGCAAAACTGGATTAAGTTATCCACGTTACTTATGTTATTAGAAAACTTTTTGTGGAAGTAAATCCATTCGTGTGATTATCATGTAAGTACAATACTTCAAAGCAATACATAAAATACACGAAAATTGTCTGTAATATAATTCCAGAATGTACCTGATTATTTATTCAAGCTTTTGGAATAGCTCAAAGTTTCAGCGCTGTGAGTTTTTAAGAATCGATACTTGTACAGAAAGTTGAAACTGGTAATATTTTGATGGAAGTTATGGACTTTTAGCTGATAAAAGTTCGAAAGGCAGGTACGAGTATGGATAATAAAAATAAAAATATTTTTCAAAGTTAATATTACTTTGGTTGAGATTTTTTTTTTAATTTGTAAATTTATAAATATACATACGAGTATATATATATACATTTTTCTCAATTGGTTGTTAAATATAGTGGCCATAGAATTTATAAGTTCATAGTATTTCTAATAAAAACAACAGAAATTAAAACTAATAAGAAATCATATTTGACTAAAATATTGCAAGCATATTAACTGATTTTACGTTCATATATATATAGTATAAGTGACAGAGGACACACGAAGTAAGACTCTCTGCTCTCTTTTTCATATTAACTTTTCAGGAAATAATATATATTAATATTTTGAAAAAAGTATGGCAGAATAGTCGGATTAGTTATGAATACCTGTAGAATGAAACGCAAAAAGGCCATGACGATGCGTTTTTAGTTTTCATTATTAAACTTTTGTTAATATATTATTAAACGGGAAGCAAAATTTGTGACGCATGCTCTACTGGTGAACTTAATTATATATTATGTAAGCATTAGTTGAAGCTTATAACTTAGTTTGCGTCAGCTTTATGACATAAAATGTAAAATTACCCGCCGTCATAAGATTTTTGAGTTTTACTATATGAGCAGTACTGGCTTGTATTTTATATAAATCACATCACATTTAGACAATCATTGATTTTTTTTGCTGAAATTTGCATTTATTTTGCTGAAAAATTCAAAAGAGTATCTATTTGCCTAACAAAAAGGACATTCGTCTCGAATTTTCAAAGAAAATTTTAGGGTTTCCTTCCGGGTAGATTTTTGATTTTAATATAATGAGGCCCTCGTGGCGCAGCGGCACAGGAGTGTGACTGTAACGCGATGGTTTCGAGTTCTAGAAAGTGAAATATTTGACGATAGTAATATTATTATTATACTACTAATATTTAATACATGTGTATTAAATAAATAATATACACATACATTTGAAATTTATTAGGAACTCATTTGAGCTCTTAATTAATACACATAATAAAGGAATCAACAAAAATGAAATCCCTATCAAAGTGAAGTGTTTTTTGGGACATAGGAGTGGCTGAATAAAAAAATCTTCAACAGACGCGTCAAACTAACTAGTTTCATATTCGGATTACAAAATGAATATTTCAAAGCTCTGCTAACTCACTGTATAGCTAATTTCTTTAACATAGTTACACTTGCATAGAATAAGTTAGCGAGTCGCTACTTAGACTATAGACCTGGATTCGAAAGAAAAACTTACTGATTGTATAAATAGTAATAATTACATTATAATGCCATGGAATAGTAGGCAGGGGCAGTTTTTCTTTGAAATTATATTATTTCACCCTTTTGGTAAGTCAACTTCCCCCACACCACTAACGATGTTTCGAATTCAAACGGAAAGCGGAGAACAGAGTGTCGGAGTGTTAAAAAGAAATATATATATAATGGAGTGTTTAACAGATTTCTTTTTAGTTTTTCATGTGATTGAGTTTTTTGTTTTATAATTTAAATTTAGAATTTATTAATTTTGTTACAAGTTAATTTGAAAATTAAAAGACGGTTAATAATGGGTGGTGCGTTGGTAAATGAATGTCTCTACACTACTCTTCGGCTGTCTACTCTGCGATAGGGTAGAACCGGGATAGATATCCCATTGGGATAAATGCAATTTCTAAAAATTATTTTAAAAAAAAATGGGTAATATACATTGTTTCAATACGCTCTATGTGAGTAAATTTAACCATCAGTTGCGTTACGTTATCGAGTAGATATAAGAATAGATATAATAGTAGATGCGTTTACCATAATTCTCCTTTTTCTTTGAAGGGATTTGAACCTGTTATCTATGAGCACAGTATGAATGTCAAATAAACAAAAAAAACTGTGCCATGGCTGTGATTAATAGCTTCACATTACTCCTAGTGCTAATTAATTATCTAAGTCTGGGAAAACCGACGCTTATTAATGATAGAATATTTTCTACTTAAGTTATTATAATATTCGTACTTACTCATAAAAAGCTCCTCTTACGTGTTTCACGTAACTTATAAAAAAAAACTACATAAAAATAATAGATTAGAACTAAAAAATGCATCATTCAATTAAATAAATTGATTAAATAAATTCAATAGAATTTTTATTTAAAAAAAATATAGAATATTAATACATTTATTATAAATTTTAAAAGCGTGCATAATGTTTGTAATTTGTGTATAAAGTGTAGCAGCGGTGCACCACTGTGGGTTCGATTCCCACTCGGAGGAATTTAAATATATTCATTTCCTCGATATGGTAAGAAAACAAAGCGCGGTCTTGAGTTCCGCTACTCAACAAGCATTGTCTTGAAAATTGGGCGAATACCTTAACTTACCATGCTATATGTAGCATGTACTGTAGATACTATTTTAATACATTTCCTAATGTAATTTGTCTAAAAGAAATAATTTTTTATCCGCCGTTCCTAATATACCACCTGCTCTAATGAAACAAAAAATTAGGTCGAGAGTCATCATGTTTTTACCATAATATTATTCTTAATTAATTCAATTACGAAATTGGCTTTATTGTGGCAGCTTTTATTCGGAGCTTTATGCCCGTGGCCATTTTATCGAAAATCTTTATATTTGTCAACTATGTTTCTACTATTATGATTGTAATATTACAATTATTTCAGTAATTAATATACCAGCTTTTGTCAAAATCCTTCATAATCCTCATATTACATATTAATGGTTTGCATAATTTTTGCATAATTTTTGCATGATATGTAGCATGAATATAATAATATTTACGATAATAAATCAACGAAAGTATGATGCATGGTAGTTATCATATAGCATAATGTGCCACAAATTTCATTACCCTAATTGTAGATCTTTGTTTTAACAAAGCATAAATTTTTATACTAAAGTATAAATTAATGTTCTTTGGAAATAGAAGGATAGGAAAAGACTTAGTGTCAAGACAATCTTTTCTTCTCGTCATATTCAAAATCAAGGTATTGCGTGTTGCACCCAACAGTGTAGAACCAAATTGCTGCACATTGTTGACCACAACGAAGAAATTGATATAATTTATTCCCTCCCGAGGGAATCGAGCCCATATTCTGTTTGCTGTCAAACGAAGCCTGACTACGTCACGATGGTATGTATCACTGTGATATATTTTATTAATATAAAATTTTTATTAAGTCTAAAAATGTTCTTTTAAATTTGTGTAGAACAAATATTTAAAAAAATTAAGAAATTAAAGAAAGGAGTTTAGAATTTCCATTGACATTTGTCAACTATTTAATATACATTAATTATTCTAAATTGTGTGTTCGATTCCCACTCGAGGAAATGAAATATTTATTTACGATTATATTTCCATGTTTCTTCGCTCTGGTGTCGAGGCAAAGCGCGGCGTTAAGTTCTGCCACTCAACGGTAACGGAGAACGGAGTCTCTTAATACCGAGGTTGCACCTACCCTGCTGTGTGCGGGATACAGCGTGAAGCTGAAAAAAAAATATTCTAAAGGCAAAGCTGATATAAACTATAATAAATACTAAATAATTCCATTTGCTTCTAATATATTCACACACGTAATTTTAAACAAAACCTCCAGAGAGCTTATGTTTTCGAGTTTATAATGAAACTAAATAAGTGCTATCTATATTAATATTAATAACACTAATTGAGACCCTCATCTAACATGATAAGTTGTCTCAAACATATTTGTTGTAATCGTTCGAGATTTTATATATATATATATATATATATATAAGATATATTTTTGTAATAGTTGTAGTAGTTTTCTTATTCCTTCCTGAACCCAAGTTGAATTCCGACAGAATCTTAAAAAATAACATTTTATAATACAACCACCAAAAACAACATATATAATACAGTATCTCTTTAATGGACCGAATAAATAATCGAAAAAAAAAACTGCAAGAGATTTTCTTTTTTAGCTTCACGCTGTATCCCAGACATAACAGGGTAAGTAGAGGGAACCTGAGACACCAGAGTGTCTCAGGTTCCCTCCTCACTTCTCCCCATTATGACACTTCCGTTAACCGCGAGAGATGCGTGAAGAAAACATGTATAAATGGAAATAAAAAGTGTATTATGTCGTTAACACGTGTTTGATAAGCTCGGCAGCCATCTCTTAGCAATTTATCATCGACTATATAATGCCCACCTGGATTCTTTATACGTACCACCTAATTTTTCCTCAGACCGCGTCAAAGGAGGTTCTTCAATCACCTGGCTTGTACGCGGGGCTTGGAACAGGCGATTAAGTGATAATATTTTGGCAGTATAATATATTTATAATTTCATGGAAAGTGAGGTACGAAGTGTCTTAGGTCTGCATCCTCTGTTATATGCGGGATAGAGCGTGAAGCTAAAATAATATAATTATTTAATTTTTATTTTGAACTCTTATTAAGGGTCGTAAAATTTGATGATATAATTATTACGTACTTTTTTTGCATATTTACATAATAAAATATATTATACTATTAATGTATTTTATGTTGTATGGCATCAAAGAGGTGCGGGTTCAAATATCGATACGTTCAACAGGTACGCTTTTTTTAATAAAGTATTGTACTTTCACGAGAGGTTAAAAGGCTAAAAGTAGGTATATTTTCTGTAATGTACAAATTTGATTGTATCTACAAACTTGATATAATATAGTTATAATGATGATATATATATTAAATGATTGTTTTTTTTATATAATAGCGAATTTATTTTTTTATAAATCTTTGAGTAATAAATTTAAAATTTAAATTGTAACTAACAGAAAATATTGTTTTTTATTTGTTATTTTCATACATTAAATCGCTTGTTGAGTTGCCTGACATCAGATACTACTGCATCTGCCTCTGACAAATGTACGCGGTTTTTTAAGCGCAACGAACGTTACGTTTATCGTTATCACTTAATTTAACACTTTATCACTTACGCCATAAAGCTCATTTTTCATCTGAATTATCTCCAATTTGACAACTGAAGATAAACAGACGAAAGCAAAACGCTGGTCGTTTATAGCAATTTAGCGTTAAGACGAGCTGAATATGTTTTGTTTTGAAAATTTCCGTGTCACGTACGACATATTAAGGCTCTTATCAATGGGGGAAACGACAAAAATGGGGGCGATTTGGAAATACAAGAGAGAAATTGGTGAACTTGTCTTTTTTTCTTTGTTTTTACTTACTCCAGAACCTTGTGTTCGTATACTTCGCTCCGGAATTTCTCCCAAATTTTCCAGGTCATTGTGAATTGAGTTGCTGGTCTCAGCACCGTACTTTATAAACGAGATATTCCTAGCCACATAATTTAATGTAAATACTAGTAGCTTAATTTATTCTTAAGTCCTTACATCTAATACTAATCCATCAAACCAAGAACAGCTCTTTAGAAAATATATTTTTTTATCTTTAACCTATTTAAAGTAAATAATGTACGTAAAGGAAAATGAAATATATGTACTAACACGATGATATATTATCCAAAATATCTCTTTAAATTCTCTGACAGTGTACGTCAACACCGACACAGGTGTATATATAATTCCACTAATCGCTTTTCACTGCCGAATATCGCGAAAGTAATTCAGAAGCTACTTTAATGGGCGGCACACATAAATTTTCCTTACATGAATCATTCATCCCGTTTTGAATATTGATGAAATAGAAGTCAATAGCCTAAATGTACATTAACATGTAGATGGGAGCCCTAGATTGATCACTAAGTTTATGTTGGTAATATACTTTGTATGGAAAAATGGTTGAATAATAATTCTATAGAGGATACAGTTACATTAATTCTTTATTAAAATTTTAAAACCACAGAATGTTTAATTAAGAACCGTGGGTGCTTTTTTACTACGAAGTTTCATTATATGTAAATATAAAAAAATGAACAGCAATCTGCTTTAACAAATTGTTGTTATTTTTTTTTGAAAAGGCAAGTAAATCGGCTTGTCATTACCTATACTATATAATATATACATAAGATTCATAGGCGCTTGTAATTTAGAGGTGTCTGGTATGGTGTTAAAACCATAAGTATCTTGCAATGGACTAATGGTGATTTCTAATATTATTCTCAAGAAAATATCAAAATATAAGCTTTATAATTCAACTAAAGTTACTTACTATTCATTGCATTTAAGTTACATAATAACTGTCAAAGTAACTTCCACCCAAACTCCATATTAACTGAGAGACTTACCGGCGTTGAGTGTATGCGCACAAAAGCTTTCAGGCTTTATAAAATAACGAAGGTCAGACTACTATATGTAACAACAAGCCTATTTACAGAGTTTGCCAAAACACAGAGGAGGACCTCGTGGTACAGCAGCACTATAACTGATTGTGGTTTCCATTTCTACTTAGGGGGACTTGGATAAAGCGTGATGCTGTGTTCCACTCTAAATTTAACACGCAATCTCTAAAAAATATTTATTTATCACTAGATTTCTAAATAAAAAATGACAATATGAAGTTAATTTAATTTCAGTTCCGATACCACACCAAAAACATATTTCACCACTAAACATAAGGAACAGAGAGATGAGTGTCATTAAATCTCTCCAAAAAAGAAAAAGAAGAACACAAAAATGAAACAAAATAACAAATGTACATACTTCTTAATCAAAAACAATTTTGCTTAATTCCGTCTGACGCGCCAACAGCGACGGATGACACCAATGAACGCTATTTGTTACATTGGAAGTTAATCTTAGCTAATAGTGTGTGATATGACGCTTCCTTTACGACTATCACGATGTCGAATATTTCATATTTCCGCAAACTCACGGGAAAAATTGAGATATTTCGGAGATTC
This sequence comes from Heliconius aoede, assembly GCA_037355905.1. Classification (NCBI taxonomy): domain Eukaryota; kingdom Metazoa; phylum Arthropoda; class Insecta; order Lepidoptera; family Nymphalidae; genus Heliconius; species Heliconius aoede. Next base: position 462,369 of record JBAIZZ010000151.1, read on the forward strand.
AAGTCAATTTGGTATTTCCTTAATGTTGGTATTATTACGGTGAGACGTCGTACAATAAATGTCTTCTTCCCAAACAAGGGAAAAGATTGGGCCTTTGGTTGTAGGCTTGAATGCTAGTTGAAATATTTCAAAATATATTAGTGTCTATGGTGTCTCAATGGTGTCTATTATATATTATAAAAACCGTTGATTGTGCAAAATATGAAGACGATAGAGTTAGAAATTTTTTTTTAACAATATTCTTTATTTATTTCATTATATATTTTTAGTTTTAAGCTGAAGGAAAATAATTTAAAAGTAAAAAGAGAAATAAAAATCTTCCTATATACGATGTTCAACTGAAAATTTCAAGCGTACCACAATTCCAATACAACGACGACAAGACGGTTCAATTGTAGAGTACCAACTTAGAGCTCAGGTTTCAGAAATAATTTACAAGAAGTGAAATGTTGACGCTTAAAAGATTATAGAAATCCTCTATAATTGATTAAATCAATTTAATAATATAATTTTAAATGTTACCACGTTATACTTGAGGCGTCCAAATTTTGTGATAATAAAAATTTTGTTCGATTCCCATTCAAGGGAATAAATGCGTTATCTAAAAACAAAATAACTATTTATCATATAAAATAAACAGTGGAGTTCCACTGAGTTGTCTCTGTCTCCCGGAACCCGGAAAAAGCTGAAAATGTTTCAAGATATTCCTCGCCAATATTGTTCTGAAATCAACATGAAATTTCATTTACTTTAAAAGCTTTGATTTTTGACATCACTTTTTCTCTTCTCGATCAATTTACGAAAACGGAGCAATGTGAAATGACACGTTTTAGGGGCGATAATAAAATTATACGATGTACATGTGTGAAGGGAAGTCGTCAATACGTATATTGGATTAGCCGGTTAGAGCTGACATTTGCAATTTCCAAGATACACCGTCTTATATACCTTAATAACCCTTAGTTTATTAGAAATAAAGACTATATTACAATGTAAATGTGTGTTTTATATATACAAAAATTTCGAAGGATGTACAATCTAAATCTAAAAGCTGATTCCATTTGAGTGTGAGCTGTGTTTTATTATCAACCAATTTAGTTGGTTAAAGAGTTAAATAAATCACAAGCAGGGAAGAATGAGGAAACCTAGTGTTAAGTCACTCCGCTCTCCACTTTTCGCTGAAGTCTGGAGGCATTGCGTCTTCAAGAATGAACCTTTGAATGGACATAAAAAGAAGAAATATTTTTAAGTAAATATATATTGTGTATACTGTTTTGGTTTTTGACAAAATATAGATAATAGTTTGATTAAAGTTTAAGAGAATATTATTTTTTTTTATTAATCCTTTTCATAAGTAATATATTTAATACTTTTTATTATTCAATTAGCATTTGTAATTGTAACTAGATATTATGTTATTTTCATATTTTTGAAACTAAAATGGCAGCATTAAACTTCCCTTAGAGTGTCAAGTGAGCATAGTAACTATTTAAATATGCAACTTATGTTGGAGCGTCGCATGTTGGGTGACAGCTGTTACTTCCATTACGCTCGCAAGCTTTTCGCTCTTTTCAACATCCAAATGTCAAAAAGAGCTATTTAATTTAAATGAAAATAGGAATTTTTATTTTGCAAAATTGTACAGAAGAAATTTTAAGACACTGCGCGTCTCCCCTCACTGCCCAATTTTCGAGAAATTGCCTGTGAAATTTAACACCGCACTTTGTCTTTGTACCAGAGCAAGTGTGAATCGCATGACAGCGTCAACGTGTATTATTTATCTCTCATTGTAGATATGTAAACATTTGTTTACATAAAGAAAGTTTGAGCTCATTAAGCTTTAGCTTTAATAAATAAGCTTAAACATGATGAATATACAAATATTCATACGGAAGCCAAGCCACACACTTTGCTAGTAGAGCGAACAGATAAAAATATTAAATATTACAATGGGAATCGAATCCAAAACCTGCCGCAATTACAATCACATACGTATTCTCCAGCGCCACGACTGGCATCTACTATAAAACGTAAATATAAGGTTTGTTTTAGACTAACTACTTTTTTTTGTCTGTCTAGTGTCTAGACGCGCTCGTGCCTCCGTAGGTTTACCGCACCGCGTGTGGATCGCTTAAGTGCTCACGCTTGCAATCCGCTTTGACAACAAATTGTTAGCGACGAGTGGTTTGAATGTACTGCATAAGGTGGTGCAATACATATAGAAAAGTTAAAATAAAAAAAAAGTTAAAAAATACATTACAAATTAACTTAAAAATTTTTAACAAACATAACATAAAAACTATTTTCTCACAGCTGTTTACAAAAATAAAATGTCTGCAAAAAAATGTATTTCAATTGACCAGGAAATAACAGTGGCAGTGTACAAGTCCCGGTCAAATTAATGAGCTGAATGCCGACCATTAACTTCACTCAGGATTTACGGTGTCACAACTCAAGTGTCCGTGACAAAATACATTCTACCCTACATTTTTTCTTTTTCTTATTTATGCACTACGAATATAAAAATTATCAACGAAATGGATCATCTATTTTGTAGATAATTTTTTCCTTGTGTTTTAACACTAACGAAGTGTTTTAACACTAGGTTCCCAAGTTTTCTCTGCCTACCATGGCTATATACAAGATACAGCACAGCTAAAAAAAATTGGGCTTAAAAAAAATGGAGAATGGATATTTATCTTGATACGAAGCTCCCCTTTGCCTTCTATTATTCGTAGAGCTTACTTACGAGCCTCTACGTGTTCCATAAAAGACTTAAATTTTTTATAATATTGAATATTTCTACTGTAATACTGCTTTCGATAGTTGAAAACTAATTTCTATTTACTTGATGTTTATCGATCCAATATTTGTTTCTGTCATCAGCTGTTCCAAATTAGGTAAGTTTCGTTACTCCAATCCGTCAAATCTTAACAGACTTCAAAGAGCGATTTCCACAAAACTAACTATCGAACTAATAGTAGACTATTATCGTATTAATATTCTATATTAAACAATGTTTTTTTGCGGCGTTGATTTCCGCCTTTCAAATTGCAGTGCCTCCAGAATTCGGTGGTAAACGGAGAATGCTATGTGCATTAGGGTATGCAGTTAATAAATAAATGGTGGGTTAAACAAGTCCTTGTAAAAATATATATTTTGTAATGCTTTTAAAAACTTATTTATTAAAAACAAAAAGATACGACTGTATAAGAACTAAAAAAAGCTAAATAGATTTAAAAGCTCAAGAGTAATTGTCAACAAGTAAACCATTGAAATATATTTATAATCGATACACATATAAACAAATCGCTGTTTTTGTTTGTCTAAAAGATCTATAATCTAAAAATTTATAAGTATTTCATAGAAAAAAAATTACAAACTTATATAGTAGTTCATTTCATACAAAATTAATGAATACGCAGCAAACTTAAGTTTGCCAACTTTATTTGGTTGAAGAGCCATAAAATTTTAATAATTGTGAATATCTATCCATTCAACGACATTTAACATATAATAGTTTGTTTATTTTTATTCTTTTCGTTTAAAACAATATTTTCAAACTGAATATTTAGAGTATTATACAAAATAAGATTTAATTAAATCTCTAGGATCGCTTATATTGGAATAAATCCCGTTATAAAACGTCGGATAAGTTTAAATCCCTTGAAAGTGTCACGTCACTAGTAAAAAGGTGGTTTGTTCACGAAATCCCTTCGTTAATGGTAGCTATTTGGAATGGTCGAAAGTTTCTAAACAAATAAAATGAAATAAAATATTTATATTTTAAGCACTATCATGGCACAATAGTAAATGTAGGTGCAAAGATAGTATGTAGGTTCAATTTTTATATAAAAAAAAGAATGTTTTTAAATCATGTCTCTTCCCGTTATGTTAAAGAAAGGAAACGTAGTGCACGACATTTCTTTATCTATTTTCCTGAATTTCCTGAATTCTGATATATTCTTGTTAAATTAAAACAATTTACAGAATTATTTTTTCACGCTGTTTTTTATTTTTCACATACGAGTATATTAGAGTAGGTAAAGGAAATCTCTTAAGATGCTTCGTTCCCAGCGCACCTACCCAGTTCGAGGCATTGCGTGGAGGAACTCACCCATCGCGCTTTGTTTTGTTGCCAGAGCGTGGTAATGAATTCATTCCCTCTAGTGAGAATCGAATCCACATCCATCGCGTTAGTGTCTAACCCTATTGTGTAGTTGTATGTAGAATAATTATTACTTACTCAGATCTTCTTTCTAATTTGGAAAATAAAGCAAGAGTTAAATAAAGTCTTATTATAGTTTCAATAACCTGATTTAATTACACAATAAATATCTTGTAACCGTAATAAATAATATTTTCTATTTAGCTCACACTTAATTTTGCTCGAAAGCTAATATTATGCGTACATACTAGACTAATATTCATCTGAACAGTTCTATCACCAGGTTCCATCACCGATTACCCGATCTGGGTCACCGAACTGAAATCGAACTGGCAACCACGGTGCTTACAGTTACCAACGGCGTCAATCATTTGAAAGTATTTTTGATATTTCAAACAAGTAGATTCTTCCAAATTATTTTGCTCCGAATAAATTAATTGTATAAAATATAATTTCTCTTGCTCAGTTATAGCTTAAGTTTCTTTATTATTCTGTTTGAATTTTGTATTATAATTGTTTTGTTTCATAAATATTTAGTTAAATAAACTGTATAAAGAAGAAATAAGATACTAATTCTGTTCTTACAAATGTGGGTAGAATGTAATTATTCAAGCGAACTGTGTTTTATCGGAGCGTAGTTAATTCTTACTGGTGTTTATTTGGTTTTTAAAGTTAATATATTTATGTTTATGTTAATACAGTTCCAAAACTATATATAATTACGTGAAAATTTTTCATAAAATAAAAACCTATATATTTCATTTATAAGAACAAACCTGTATGTCCATGCAAATTAATCGACGACAAAACTTCAATCTAATTACTCAACGGTGTGGCGTTGTGCTTAAGTGTTCGTGACAGAATAAATTTTCCTTGCCACGGAACTTTTCAGGCGCCGTTGGACAGTTGGGAAAGCAATTTCAGTTGCTGTACGCTACAGAACGATTTGGTGAAAGGTTATTTTAGCTGATTGATTCGACGATTTCTATTTTACTGTTTAAATGTGAGGTGGAATATTTTTTTTTGTTTAAAGGATTCGAGAACGTGTTGAAAGGCGGAGTTTAACGCTGCGCTTGATTCATCATCAGAGCGTAGAAATGAAAATAATTTATAAATATAATCAATTCTACATTCATCATCCATCAATCACGTTCGTGCCCCTTCAGTGGTGCAGGCCTGAAACTAAAAAAATATAAATATTAATTATTATTGTTATAGGTGTATGTTATATTCTTGACATTCTTTTTAAATTAAATTCTAAATAAATAATATATGTAGATTACAGATTGGCATTTTCTATCTCAATGATTACAGCTCAACAGATATTATTCTAAAGAAACGTTAAAATACCTTTTTCTTCTTGAAAATATTTTAATTTCCAAGATCAGTAAACAAAAGTAAGCTCCAGAGAAAATAATATTATATAAAGGTGGCTTAGTATGTCGTGAAATCTCAGAACATGCTTGAGAACAGTTTTATTACGTGACCTCATAATGCAACTAGTAATTTCACAAAATAACAAGTCTTGTTTATTATGAAAATCTTTAATAAGTGTTACCGAATAAAGCTCGTCCCAATTTCCTTTATTAAAAAACCTTCCTATATTTAAAAAAAAATAGGAAAGTTTTGAAAACATAAATGAAAACTGAAAATGAACTAATTTCTAACTATACTGAAATATTTTGATATATTACAATGTGTTAGTTTCTTCTTTTAGCTTTTCGTTTCCTGTAACCGGACTTAACGGACAGGCAGAAGGTACAGTAAGTGTTAAGACACTCCGCTCTACTTGCTTGTGAGTTCGTTCATTATTTTAATTTCTTTGCTCTGGTAACCAGATCCACCAACCAGAACCACTCAAGAAGCTAAGTCACCGTACGTGGGACAATGCGTGTGGAAAAGAGTGTCTTGATACTAGATTCTCAAGGTACAATATGAAGCTAAAAAAATAATATCTAATAATAAGGATAAAACTTTATGTGTAATATTAAAACACAAAACAAAATTTCCAGAAGTATAGAAGAGAAAAAATCTTTTAAATCACACAAAAATCGGAAGACCTAAGATTTAAAGGCATAAAATGTTAAATGAGTAGCTCTGCAAATGTTCGCGGGGCCGTTTACTACGCTTTGTGAGCCTGACACTGTGATTTTTTTCTCCCGCAATGGCTAATATTTTTACTGTTTTTTTTTTGATTTCAGTGTACTCGTAATACCTGAGTAAATAATATTATTTTGCGGGTCTTTTGTTATTTATTACACTGACATCTCCAAATAAGCTTTCGTTTTTATATGCCAAAAATTATATTAGTATAGAAACATTTATTCTACAAGAATTATCGATTATTAAATAAATTCTGAATATTCATCAGCTTCATGCACACAGCAGAGTAGGTAGAGGGAATCTAGTGTTAAGACACTCCGTTCAGTTCGCCGCTTTCCAAATTGTTGAGGCATATCAAATTCAAATTCAAATTCAAATAATTTTATTCAAAATAAGAAGTTACATGCTTCATTTTTTGAACGTCAAATAATTTACCACCAGTTCACTAAAGTTAATGCCTCAGACCTGAGAAGAACCGGCGCAAGAAACTCAGCGGGACCTATTTTTTTTTTTTTAAATCTATTTTAAACAAATACATATTTAATTATCTGTGACAATGATACCTTTGAAACAGACTGGGGCGAGCATTTCATTCCCAAGGCGTGTTATCATTTACAAAATCATTAATTTGGTAATAACCTTTAACACACAAACGTCTTTTCACAATTTTTTTAAATCGTGATATAGAAAATTCTCTGACGTTTTCTGGGATCCTATTGTAAAAGCGTACACACTGTCCCATAAATAAATATCGTATTGCATAGCGGAACTCAACGCCGCGCTTTGAGCGGGATCGGGGAAATGAATGGAATTCCAAACCGTCGCGTTTTCACGCTATTGTTACATACAATTCAAGCAAGTTTAATACAAATATTTTTTTTATTTCCCATTAAGAACTCAAATGTAAACACTCCAAGGTTATTTACCTTTAATAAATAAGTTCATTGAATCAATTTGACTTTTACAGCTTCGTTGTTTGATTGAAGTGGTTCGAATAAATTTTATACGCGATGTTCCACTTTATTCTCTACTTTTCGAGGCTTCTAAAAACATATATATATATATATATATATATATATATATATATATATACCATTAAATGTATATATAATGAAACCAAACGTCGCGTTTTGTCTTTTTAACTAGGGCAGGTGAAATGTAAATATTAAATAATTTAATTCAACAAGCGAGCAATCGAAAACGATTCTATTTATTTTAAGGATATAATGTATAATTTTTTAATCTACCTACTATGCTTTTAACGTTCAAGCCTCTATCATAAAAACACAAAAAAAAAAACACACACACACACACATTTAAATAAAATAAACTTAAAATTTTTCACCAGAATGTCGCCTTTAGTTCGTAGGAACATTAATTTCTTTCACCACTGTGCGTTTCGCTGACACACTGTTGCACACAAAAAGCAATTAACGCTTTTAAATGAAGCACTTAAAATAAATTAACCGTAGGGACTGTGTAAACTTACACATTTATCCCAATATATAATTATGGGAATTATTTTGAAGCCGTCTTTTCTTCGATTTTGAATGATCGTTCTGACTCCAAAGTAAGAGCCCGGCGTTGAGTTCTGCTAGAATGTCCCAAAAAATCCGGTGGAAAGCGGCGAATGGAGTGCCTTAATACTGGATTCCCTCTGCCTACATTGCTGTGTGTGGGATACGGTGTGAAGCTGATTTCTATTTATTTTGTAATTTTTTTACTTTATTACTAAATTAAAGTACAAGAGGTGAAGCCGTCGTGGTGCGGGTCATAAGATGCACGACGGTTGTGGGTTCAATTTCTTTCAGGGGAATAATATATCGATATTTTTATTAAAAACGGAAGTATCTTATTGGGAAAAAGATTCCATCTAGCTATATGCACATTGTAGATTATTACTATAATAACCTAAAATTGATTATTGTATAAGATATTACAGAGCATATATTTTTTTACAAAAATATTCCACGTTTTCTCTTTGCAAATGAATTTGAAAAACATCACTTCAATCATAATTATGTGGAAATAATATTAAGTATCTTGAACACTCTACTGTGTATTCAATGTTATTGCTATTTTATAATGTCTCAAGAACACTAAAAGTAAAAATAAAATAATTTATTATATTATATTTAAAATTCAAGTTATTAAAAAAGTTTTCTTAAGTGAAGGCAATAATTTTCTCAGTAAGACCGTCCTAGTTACGTACAACTAAACAGTTGGGAGAGCAATTTTAGTGGAGGGCTTCCCCCCGAAACGCTTACTCGCTGAAAGGTTATTTCTGGTGATTGATTTTCTAAAATTCTGAAAATATTTGGTTTAAAATTTTCAAATCGGTAGTACATTTGTGAAATTGAAACGTTACGGCGATTATAGAGTCGGTTGAAATATATTCGTTCGTGTAGGTTATATATTTACAAGTCAAAATTGTATTTTTCAATCGTTCAATTTGCTTCTTTCAGACATTATGTAATATTTTATTTTGCTTATATTTGGGAGTACCCAACACAGTGTAAGCGGAGAAATTGACAGTTAATTTAATTCTTGGTGATGAACCAGATGCAAGCAGGATGGAAGAACGCAATTTTTTTTGGTTTTTCTTTAGTTATCTTCTAAAAAGTTATAATTGTTTATCAATCATTTGACTGTAGAATTCAATGATTAAGGGTTCGATAGAATCTGGATATTAAATTCTCCCCGCCTATCTACAGAATAAAGCATAAAATACCTAAAAATATATGTGATAGTATACCCATTTGTTCATACTTACTATATTTTGACCTTGAGACTTCCATTATTGGCAACCTTAAAATGAAACAAGTTATCAGATTTATGGAAGCTTTCGCCCGTAAAGACTATCGGTAGTGTTAGATCGATAGCTGGGATCGACGGGGGGTCATTTGCACATCCATCAATTTGTGATTGTACTGAGCGTTGCTAAGCCCAGCCCATTTGTATGATAATGTTGGTATCACTTACGAATCGGAGCTTCCAATAATTAATATATACGTATAACAAGTAGAGATGTAAAAAAACTTAGAAAGTTTAATTAAATTTTGCGGGCAGTCGTGGCGCAGAAGCACAAAGTGTGACCGTAAAACCGACTGGTTGCGGATTCGATCTCCACTCGAGATATTGAAATATTTATATAAATTTTTATTTCAATTTCTTCGCTCTGGAGTCAAGGCAAAATATTACGTTGAATTCTGCCACTCAACATGGAATGCCTCCAGAATTCGGCGGAAAGTGGGTAACGGAGTGTCTTAATACTAGGTTCCCTCTGCCTACTCTGCTAAGTGCGGGATACAGTGCGAAGCTCATTTCATTTTTGATTAAAAAAGCTTATTTCAAATTTCATAAAATTTTTATTACTAAATACATTTTTAACATCTTTTTTATCTATTTTCCTTTAAGATGGATCTTAGGTGGTAGTTCTTTGATATTTCAAGTAGTCCTTAAAGCGAGGGTGCGTATTGAGAGCTGTCGACATTAACTCACGTCGGCTATATACAGTCAAGTGGATTTAGCTTATTTAAAATGCTTAAGCAACTTTACATCAGAAATCTGTACAACTATAGATGTATATTATTTCATTATATTGATTGTTGAGGGTAGTCGTGGCGCAAGGGTACACGCGTGTGACTGTAACGTTACGCGACAGTAGTGCGTTCAATTCCCACTCGACGAAATAAGATGTGATATGTGACGCGAAGGAAAAGTAGTATAAAAATCTATACTTTCTAACTCCAATACGCACATTGGAATATCTAAGAATTAATTTTTCGCCTCTACAAGTCCAAAAAAACCGTTTCCCGTAAAGCCACGTTTATGGGTGCTTGTAGGGAGTTACGGCTGTTGTTATGTCAGGTGTTTCCAAGATTGGACCCCTTTATGGGCCTCAATCATGTACTTTCATAAATGAATCGACGTAACGCTAGGAACGTTTATGAAGTAGAAGCAATTTTTTTTTCTTAGTACAGTATTATGGAATTATTCGTGATTAGAAAAAGAAAATTTAGTTTCTACACTTAAATTATGTGTGGATAATATCAAAATAATGACCACCGTGTTGTGGCTTTATCCGCTTGAACTATACAAATATTTTTTTGATTTTATTTAAGAGTATTTTGGTTTTGGCAGTATGTAAACGCGACCTACCTACATGAAACCAGTGATATCACAGGAATTCCGGGTATCCGGGTACCCACAACATCCTCTACCCACATCCGGGTACCCACAACATCCTCTACCCACATCCGGGTACCCACAACATCCTCTATCTTTCAGTGAAAGTTCCATTAAAACATATTTAGCAGCATTTAAATTGTTTGTTTGTGTTTTAGTATCGTATGAAATGTCGTATTATAGAAAAATTGATATGAATATAACATAATATGTACTAGAAAAAAAAACACGTTTATTTTGAAATCAGACAGACATTTCAATTTTATTTATATGTATGGATAATAGAAATAATAAAACTCTACCAGTTGTACAGTGTGTTTGTAGAACGAGTAAAACTTCCATATTTCGGGATTAGTCTTTTTTCGTAGAGATGCATTCATATTTTTCAGTAAAAATATTCGAAGTGTAGATATGAAAGATACATTTTGTACTTATGCACACACACTTATTCAAGAACATTTTTGCCTTAAAAGTTTATCTTTGCCTTAAAAGTAAAGTTACCACAAAGTGAGCAACTTAATGTTGAATTTACTGACTTTGAAGTATTAAGAAGTTACTAGTTATTCTTGTAATAACAATAGCCTGCCGTACTCTTCCCATTATTAGCTTCAAATAAACATGATATCTTTAAGCACTAGGCTAGAAATAAAAAAGGTAAAAAAATATATATATTATTTCCACTTCTCTTTCCTTGTGTGATTGAAGTAATTTATCATCACTTCTCTTCCGCCTCTTTGCTTATCCAGTACATACATGTATGTATCCTGTACGCGAAGATAAATAAAATAAAAATATTTCGTCTTTATACCGATCAAGTAACAAGTAGACAAATAAAAACAAGAATACAATTCCATAAACTTTTTATGACGCCATAAAAACAGAAGAAATGATTTTTTTTTTTTAGAACTGAGCCTTAAGTTATTCCTCTAGTATATATTTCATCTAAAGATAATTAATGTCCACTATCTGTCCTGCAACGCGTAAAGCTTAGATTTTTTTTAAATTCTCCTATTTTTAATACTAAATAGAGATATTTCTGCCGCTACCGATAATTTTTATTGAATATAGCTATATATATTATATTAAAAACGATAGGTATTCCTTAGAAAAAAAAAAACATTACAAAAATAAAAATAAAGTTAAAATGTAAGATTTTAACTTTTCCTATAATTCTTCTTTAACCTACAATTCTAAAATTGGTACGAAAGCTTCGATGGGCGAGTCCGACTCGCATTTAAACGGTTTTATGGTTATTGCAATAAATTATTATTATCAGATAAAAATATAGAAAATTATATTTCGATGATTATTATTAGAATACAAATCTAACATGAAAAAGTAAAAGGCTCAGAAAGTACAAAGGAATATCTTCACATATTTTCAGTACAAGAAGATGTATTGAATACCTCTGACCTTAATTTAGGGCAACGCAGGGTCAAAGGTATTGACATAGACAACTTAGTGATATCGATTTTTTTCTTTTATACACATACTAGGTGTACATGATATATTTATGTGTATTTAAGGAATAATTGTAAATTATTCTAATTTGGCTATCTACACATGAGGCTACTGGCATTTAATTTAAATTTGCTCACAAAAAAGTGTCATATTAGAAAATGTATCTACATACGGCTAACGATGTTTCTTCGGAATTCCGGGATTAAAACATAACATATGTTACTCCTGTATTATAGAATCGAAAAATAACTATAATACGCACTTTGAAACTCGCGGTTATTTTGAATTCAAGGACAGACATTTTAATTTCATTTATGCTTGTATAAATTATAATATTTACTTTTTTGATTCTACTAGTGTTCATATGGAAACTCACTCAAAGTCCAACTTTGTCTAGCTAAAAGAAAAAGAGAGAAAGAGAGAGAGAGAGAAAATAAAATAATTCATTACCCTGTGTGCGAATCGTATGTATATCCATCGCGTTTTCAGTCAGACGCTGTCAAACTGTATCACAAAAGATGGGAATCGAACCTGGAATCTGTTATAAAATTGTTAGTTAACTGAATTACCCCAAAAATCTGACAAAATATTAAAGTTAAAATTAACACATACCATTATTAGATACGTCCATTAAACACAGTTGCTGGTCCAAAATCAATAACCTACGTAAGCATAATCATTATGACGTCATACTAATTCCTACCATACTGGGCTTTCATTTTAATCGAATCCTTGTTTTGACATGCAGCTTCGACCCGGTGATCAAACAATTTTCAGGAAAAAAGGAAGGCTTCAAGCAGGAAGCTTTTTCAATTTGCAGGAAGTAAGTGATATTTGTATATGACACCATTCTAAGTGCTCGGGCACTGAATGCAAGTGCAATTGTTTACATCGAAACGATTAAAGTGATGTAATATATTCTACTTTTTATGGTGTGTCCGTCGCAGTGAAGCTATTGTAACCTATCTGCTCAAGTGTGTGACTATAACGTGACGGTTGTGGGTTCGATCCCCACACGAGAGGATTTATTATTTATTATTACTTCAATTTTTTTCGCTCTGATACCAAGGCAAAAGCTTAGTTTTGTGTTCCGCCACTCAATACGGAATGCCTCGAAAATTTGGTGGAAGGGGGGGAACGGAGTGTCTTAACACTAGGTGTCCTCTACCTACCCTGCTATATGCGGGGTACAGCGTGAAGCTGAAAAAAAATTAAAAGTAGCACAATTATGAATTTACAAATCAAATTGAGCATAATACTATGTTCAAATCATTTGGAAATATATTTGTTTTGTCCAAAAATACATTGGCCAAAGCTACCAGTTAGCAAGAACTCTTAAATTTTCTCTTTAAATGTTATTTATTTGAAGGTATTTTCACAAAAACGTCAATCAATAGTGGGTAGTTTTGTCTAAGGAATAGTTCGGGCTGTCCTATACTATATAATGTAAGTGATCGGTTAAACCGTAGGGATTTCCAGGCCCGAACGATCGATACATTGAAAGGAAATATTGTAGCGTTGAGAGGTCTTATAATACTAGTTACTTCCGACTACTTGCGAAATCTTATAAAATTAATGTCTTTCTTATAATATTTTTAATGTAGTGATATACTCGTAGTACTTATGTAGAATATGAAAAATATAATAATTATATCCTTAATATAATTATTCCCGTTTATAATATTAGTATAAATTGTTTCTAATAAACGATAAAAATTCCGAACTTTTTTCCACAATTCTTTCATGTCAGCTCCATCCAACGTAACATTGGCAAAATGATTAGTCCTCAACTGGCACGCTTGGAATGCTATAAAATAAAAGAACAAAAGATTTATTGTTTCTTTTTCTCTATGTAATATCTATCTTTTTTCTACAAATATTCATTAGAGTAGAAATTGAACTCATGACTTTTGTGTCCGAAATTAAACAAACATTGACTAAAAAGTGGGTATAGTTTCTTTTACCATCCAGCAAGGCTAAATTTATTTATAAAGATTAATCTCTACAAAGGACTACTTGTAAATATATGTAACTTTGTTTAATAAATATAATTTTACTTTAGAATTATTTCATGCTTTCAATATATTTAACTGCCCTTTCCAAGACACTTCGTAGTCCAACTACGTGCTTAGAGTGAGATTTTGTTGAGAATAGTTGTAACTTGTAACATCTTAGCTTTGTTTCAGAATCAATACAGAACAAAGTTTAACAATGGAGCACGTACACGACAGACAAACGTGGTACTGTAATTAATATAAATATGCTTACATATCCCTGTAATATACATTTAGCATTATTCCAAACTAGCTTTAGATGATGTTTAAGGTATTTATTTATCTGGAATTTTTTGTGGTTTATATTATACAATATTTTTTTAGCAATAACTGGTTTTTCACATGGAAATTTACATATAACTTAAATAAATGAACTAATGAAGTGCATGTCGGACTCGTAATTTGAGGGTTCTGTATCAATTTCAGAATTGTCGATTGAGGGAACGTGACACCTGTAGCTCCTCTGGTGTTGCAATGGGTCATGGACGGCGGTTATCATTTACCATCAGGTGACCCTAACGCTCGTTTGCCTTATCCTTTTCCATAAAAAAACAAAATAAAAGTTGATAAACTTATGTTTTCGGGCGTAGGTTGAAAGAGCTTGTATAATTTTTTTATATGATATCTCTATAATTTTTTCATTTGTTCAGTTTTCTACTTTTATTTGATAGAAATTATCTCTCCTCTACGCTATCTTGATAGATCTTGTCAGCCATACAGACAGACTGTCGACCAACAGACCCTATAAGGGTTCCGTTTTTTTCTTTTCAAAAACAGAACCCAAAAATGTTAATCATGTTTATGTTGTATATTTCCTATTGACTTAGAATTGTAAGCAAGAAGACACAAGAAGTGGGAACTAATAGTACAAAATTTAAAAATAGAACAGAAAATTTAAATGTTACAGGTACACCACAGACAAAAATAATTAAAATTAGTGTAAACGATCCCAACCTAAGCTTTCGTGAAATTGGTATGAAACCCTCATGCACTTGTCAGTGTCTTTTCTTTCTACTCAAGGTCACATTTTGTCCACCCACAAATTGTCAAAAATATAAAAATCCACAACTATTACTTACCAAGACATACAAGCTGTCGGTGTGTAAGTGTTCCTAACGTTTTCTCACTGGACAGTCTCAAAGCTGTAGATTTTACTTCACTATTGAGTGGACTCGACTATCTGTTGGTATCAGTTTATACGGATTGCACACTCTGTAGACAATCCAGATTTTTCTTATGATATCAGAAGCACTGAAGTACTAAAGTTTTACTATAGTATACGTACGTATTGCATTAGAGGCGAAATTCGAGACTTATTTTATTTAAATTAAAATTTTATATATAACAATAATATATTTTCTTGTTATAAATATAGAGATTGAGATCATCGTGGCACAGCGGCGCGATATAAGTGTAAATGTGAAAGATAGATTTTCGTTACTTGCGTTGTTGAAGTGTCTTAACCAGAAAAAGAGTATCTTAACACTAGGTAACACTAGGTTCAATAGAACTCTAATACCAATTAGGGAGTGCATGGGAGCACTAAGAAATGATTTTTGAAAATTCCTATGGTTAAAGAAAAAACAAGATATTTTACTTTTCTTCTTAAAGCTTAAGCACAATAAGAAGAAGAAGAATTTGTTGGCGACGTCTATTGTAATAATGTAAACAATAATAGCGTTTTCTATACACTACCCATTTTATCAATTTCTATTTCTTGTCTGGTCGTGTCAAGTAACGACTGTCATGTTACCCTGGAGACCCATCTTATAGCATCTGTAGAAACTTTGTGGCTAAATTTGTTATTGATATTGTACAGAATTCTAACTGTTCTTGGGTTACCAGACCGTTTAACGGTCACGATCGACAACCGGAACCGATTGCTTGTTTGTAGCAGCTTATAGTTGTTAAAGGTAACACCTATTGTGAAATTATAATACTTGTATCGTTAAATGTATTTACCATATATATATTATATATTAAAGACCAATTTTTTTCTAACTTTTTCCCACATTGCAGGACAATCTAGTGCTAAGAGATATTTTTACTATTTTTCCGCCACCCCCCAGACAAGATATTCTGAGTTGAATGGAGAAAAGACAAGGATTTTCTTGCCATAGCAGAAATGGAAATATTCCATATCATTCCCCTGAGTATGAATCGAATCCATAGCCATCGTGTTTATAGTCAGAAACTGTACCGCATCTAAGGTATTAAAAAAAATATCGAACCCACGACCCAAAGCAAATCTCACAATCTCTAACAGAGCAGTGAAATACAATCAACGAACTATAAAGTGCATGTAACACATTTTCGTTTCTATTTCTCGTACTTTAATACAAAGATTGTAGATTCAAGACGTACCTGCGTCTACGTGACGCTAGTAAATTCTGCTTTGTAACACTGAAATAAAGTAAAAGTTTGTCGTGTGAGTCAACTACATATCCGATTTTAGATCTTCGGCAGTACTGTTTCGGGCATTTTATTTGGTATATTAGTATTTAATGTTGTTAAAAGTAAAACTAGCTATAACAATTTTTTGCCTTTTCACTTTTTCTTTTTTGAATTATTTTACATTTTCAAATTTTTGTATTTTACTAAAATCTTTGAAATACCTGGCTTTGACCAAATAATGTCAATAGTTAAGAGATAAGCATAAAATATAGTGATTTTTCTTTACTTATTCTCTATTTACTCAACAATATGCTATAAACGCGGCTGCTCCGGTTGATATAAAAGTTTAAATGGAGTGCTTTGGTATGAACATTGAATTCGTTACGAGTTTAAAACCAGGAAACGTACTGATTTTTCATGATTTTTCATTAGTTTTATTATTATTATATCTAATCTACATGAAAGTGATATGTTTCAAATATCGAATCTACAACCATTGCGTCTTTACAATCATGCTATATATAGATGCTATCTTACACTACGATGATTTTAATTTAATTTTATTCTCATAAATTATTGTACAATACAAAGAATATCATTCATAATTATAAATTAATAATATCTAAAACCGCAAATGGTTTTACAACCGCAAGTTAGACTCAAGCGTAGTTAACGATGTATGCCGCGGACTATTCAGCGTTGACACAATCATGAATAAATCAAAATTATCCAGAACCTGTCATCGTAAGGGCTTACTTAGCATAAAGGATGATTTATAAATAACATGTTTTATAAAAAATGCCTTTGAGTTCCGACACGCAAGGTCTCAGATTCGGGAAGAAAAGAGGAGAATAAAAGGTCTTGAAAATCGGTTTTGTTCAGAGTAAGTTCGGATAGGTTCAGATCAGAGGGAGCCTAGCACTCCGATGCTCACTTTTCATCAATTCTGGAAGCATTGCGTCTTGAGTGGCGGAACTCAAAGCCGCGTTTTGCCTCGACACCAGAGCATAGAAATGAAAATATTCGATATTTAATTTTTTCGAGTGGGGATCGAACCCATAAACTGTCGCGGTTACATTATGACTGTAAAGTTGTGTCCCTGATGGCTGACTGGCCTTATAACCATTTGTAGTATATTTATTTATAATTCTTTACAAGTATATTTAACGAACGTTACATTAATTCAGGCTGTAATTGCGCGTCGCTGTTTCAATTGAAACAAAATACATTTGTTCAAAAACAATTTACTTAGATAAAATATGTAGCGTCTCCATTTACAAAGACCATGTGGTGTCTAGAAGTATGTAAAAGCTGACATTGTTTTTAACTAAGAGTATATCTTTCAGAAATGGCATCGATGTAGGATTTTAATATTGGGAAAAAGTAGATACAAAGTTACTATTTTTTATGTCGTAATATCTCGCACTTCAGTCAGTTGCGTATATTTTTTTATTTAGATAGTTTCAAAAGATAGGTATGAGTAATTTCTTGTACCTACGAGTAAATAATGCTTTGTTAAATCACTTCTCTTTATATTATTTTAAATTCTTCTTACGAAATGTAGTAAATTAAGTAATAGTTTAATGACATAAACAGGTAGCTACGGAGGTACATAGATTGCATTAATATGCAATAATATCATATAACTATATAAAATTGCAATGCTAGTCTATTTCTATGTACAGATAAATGATAACTAAAATCTTTTGGGAATTTTTAAAATTATGCTCGCAAAAATTGTGGTATTTAAAAGAAAAAAGGTAGATGTCGCTTATCAAACACAGTTATTTGCGTAAAACCTAATCCTGCGGCAATTTACGATAAAAAGATAGCTTATATGTTGTATCTTTAACTCTCTATCTTTTCTTTTACCGTTAGTCCTTTAAAAATTGTTTAACTCATTCAGAAATAAATCCGGATAAGCAGAAAGACGTCTGTTTGACAAACGGATATTTTGAAATGGTTTTTTTTGTATTTTGATTTCGTACAAATAGCTATGTTGACTTGGAAAATCACGATTTTTTGAAATCACAGGTAGACTATACTAAAATACTTAACAAATGTTCAATAAATACACTTAAAATATATTATATAAATATTCGTATAGTTCAAGCGTATCGGTCAACCGCTATTTACTAATAAAGCAGCTAATAATTTAAATAGTAATATACTCAATGACGGTTATTACCACATATTATTTACATATGTAACTAATATTATATTATATATTTACATTATCTATACAAATATATTTTATTCATGTTGAAGCTGAATACAGATTAAATAGAATGTAACAAATTTATTTGTTTCTGTGATTACTGGATTATAAATTTGTTTACATATTTTATTGAAAATTATTAATTATATGCCGTTGTGGCGTGGCGTCGTGGCGTCGTGGCAGCACAAGGGTGTGACTGTAATGCGATGGTTGTGGGTTCGATCCCCACTCGAGGAAGTGAAATATTTATTTACTTCCTTTTATATTTCCTTCGCTCTGGTGTCGAGTTATTTAAATGATCAAATAAAAGGCGTTCTTTTATTTTATGATTTAAATAAATAAAAAAAAAAATACATCAAATAAATACAGCATTTCCATCCAAATCTTTGCTGTATGTAATCTGAATAATTAAAATACGCAAGAATATGCGTCGCTTAAAACTTTTATCGTACGATGCGAAAGTGCGAAACGACCGTTCCACAAAGTTTCTCATAATGATCTGCGGTTAAATATATACTGTCTATATAAATTCATATGTACCATGTACATATAAATAAATAGCGACGCGACAAAGTATGCAGTTAGCTCATATTATGGTATTAATATTGTGATTTGGTGGACAATAATATAGTGAAAATTAACGGAGAAAATATGTCGAGCATACAATATGTAGCTAAAAAATATCAATGCCATGTTAAAATCTTCAAAAAAGAAGTGCCAACTTTACATTGCACGTAGTAGACTCGTAAATGTGACGCGTTCATAAATTGTTAAACATATTCGCCTTTGTTTCGGCGTATTCCAGTAAAAAACGAATAAAACACGATCTTTATTGGAAACCTCTACAGTCTACATGTTAAAGTGAATATTTTTATCTAATTTTTTTTTCAGCTTCACGCTGTATCTCGCACACAGCAGGGTAGGCAGAGGGAACCTAGGTGTTAAGACACTCCGTTCCACACTTTCTGCCGAATTCTATGTATTAACACTGTATACGTGTTACCGCAGGAGTGTCGCTAATATGAAATTTATTTATTATATCTATTTTAATTAACCATACGCTATGCCCGAAAATCCCACAACAAAACAAAATACTATTAATTATATCGATGTACTTAATTTATTGATGTTTAAGATAGATGCCGCTATGTACCTATAAGTTAGTACTAAGAGAATGGGAGAATACTTCAACTGTGAACGGAATGGACGCCTGGTTTTGACAAACGGTATGCCCTCACCCATTTCTGTGGCCTTAGGTTGTATTGTTAGTAAAGGAAATGTTACTATTGTTAACTGCCATCAGAGCTAGTTAGCGTTAGCTGTGACCAAAATAATAAGATTATACAGATTGATTGTAAGTTATTTTTCATTCAATTTTACTTTTGTTAAAGAGGCTGACTGAGCGCTTATGTTTAATACCAAAAAAATTTTGCCAACATTTTACTGATATATTTAATAAAAACATATAATATAAATGTAACAGAAATAAACCTAATACCGTGCCACGGCCAGCACATGAAGTATTCATGTGAATTCATTCTCACACGAGTAAACGAAGAATGAAAAACAGAAAATAGTATTATATTTTCTTGGTTTTACCATAGAATTTATACTTAACATTTAAGTATTTGAATATTTATTTATGTGAAAGAATCTGTAACAGACAGACAGACAGACAGACAGTTAAAGTATGATATATATGATAATAAATGTATGCTCAAATCGAATCAGGCCAATTGCTCAGCAACTGCACGTTTCTTAAACACATAAATAGAGAGATTTGTAGGCGCGTAAAAGATTCCATCCCCATCGATCACAGGGAAAGGTCCAGTTTCTACATAGTTCTCCTTGGTCGGATAACGTAGGGGCGGTCGTAAACTCTACGAATGGCTCTATATAAGAGATATATCGTTTCATAATATACTATTGATTTTTCTTCCACGCGCTACTGCGGTATGATGTGAGAAATGTTTTTTTTTTTTGGGATTTTCCTCTGTACTTACACATTTTGTTAGCTTCACGCTGTATCCCGCATATGCACTGAGTAGGCATACATGCTTTGCCTGACCAAAGCAAGGAAATGAAAATAATTACTTAACGGAGTGAGATTCAAATCCATAACCGTCGCGTTTGCAGTGTCAGTCATCTTTATTGGGTCATCGTACATGTGTGTCTTGTTAAAGTGGAGATCTGAGTGTCTTGACACTAGGTTCCCTTTGCCTGCCCTCAAATAGAATTTGAATCACTCTCGAGGCAGTTCTAACTGTTAAATATTTTTCCGGTTTAATTTTAATTAAAATTTCAAATAATGTAATAAATATTTTTAAATTATATCTTTTCTTAGGTTAAAATAAGAAGATTGGGAAGAGTTTATTTATATTTAAGTTAGAGTAAATTCACGCTCAGAAGTAAAATAATAATTATTAAGCCTTTAAAATATTTTATTATAACAAATCTTTTGCTTGAAAACTAATAAAAATGTATATGTTAAAATTAAACTTATTAAGAAAATGGTAACTACCGTTACGGCAACTTTCACTAAAGATATCCTCAATAGCCCGTAAAATTATATGAGACCAAACAGTGTGACCACATAAGATTTTTTTAGTTTAATCCTTGTCATAAGCGAGATTAGAACCCACAACAATCATATGGTACTCGCATCAAAACTACAAAATTCATTAACAATCTCTCAAAATAAAGAAAATATCTATAAATCTCTCTTTTTCAAATACAGAAAATATCTAAATCTCTCTTTCTCAAAACATGGAAAATTGAAACGAAGTGATTCTTTCAGAAACTGAATACGCCAATCTCGAAACTCTGAAATGTGAATTCAGTTTGATTATTCTTACCTACTTACTATCTCGTAGGCTTAAAGGTTTAAGTATTACAGCGTTTTATTCAACTCAGTATTTACGGTACATTCATAATCGCTGTATTCACTTTTTCTGTTGCTCTAAAGAAAACTCCAGTCTGTTTTTTGTATATTAAAAAAGGACACTACCTTTTTTTTTTTTTTTCGAATAAACAGGTCACTTGGTCGCAGACGTTTTTGCGTCAGCTGCTATTTCTGCTTATTTTCAACTATCTAGGTGATTTTTTTTTCACTTACAGACTGTACAACTAGACTCATTGCAGGTTAGGCAGATAAATCTGGGAATCTAGACGTTTCATTTCCATTGGAACACTTCCGTTTACCACTGTTCTTTGTATTGTGTGTAGAAAACAAACCATTCGCAGTCTTTCACCCAAAATCTACACCTTATTAATTAAAGCTAAATTTAACTGATTCGATATTAATGTTATTTGTTGTTTAAATTTTCTGAAAATTTATTAAAAATCGCATTAAAATTAGTATGTTATCTTCCAATTTCATGTAAAGAGAAATCTGTTAGCGTCTCCCAGCATGGTAGGCGGAGAGTATGTACTGTCAAGACTCTCCGTTCTCGGCTCACATTACACAGTATTCGAGTCACAGTGGTGGAATTCAACGCAACACCATAACGTACACATACATTAACAGAATTTAACAATTCTTAAGTTAATATTTCACTTCCGCGAACAATTGCCTAAAGTGTTTTGTATTATATTTCATATTCTTGAGAAGTTATGCAACGTCGTCACGTTTTCTCGGAGATATCGTACTCGTACTCTGAGATGCTTTGCATTCTGGCGGTGGTGTAAGGAAATTTTAATATAAATTAAATTTTAAGTAAGCTGATGATAAATATACGCAAAGCTATATTGTAAATAGATATAATCTTATTACCATACTATTAGAAATCGGTAGCGGTTAACGTTTTTAAAAAAAAACACGCTAAAAATACATATCGTCTATATACTTGTCACTAACCTCTTTTACACGAGTACGCTAACATAACTAATAACTTTCTCAATGAGCTTCACGTATGGATGGGATGACACACGTAGTGATGGGACACTCCATTTCCCATCAAAACGGGGCTTAGAAAACAATTTAAATAATATAATTATTTTCTTGAGTGCTTAGTGTATCGACAACTTTTACAATTACAGTCGAACGCTGTAAATGTATTAGAATTCTATACAATGTCCAACATTTTGTCCACTTCGCTATTTCTGGAAAAAAAATACACTTAGATTATTAAACTTTACAATTCAATATTTGCTTAATATGAAATTATTTCTATACAGTCATCGGCTTATATTTTACGGCGTTACGGTGGCATTAAAACGACAACGTATTCTTGCGGACATATTATTAAAGATAAAGTCGGTGTGAGTTTTCAACATTCCAATATATATTATTTTAACTCTTAGTAGTGGACAGATTTATTCTTTACAATCAAAGAACCTACACTTTAGTGTTATGTGTATTTACGTAAGTAGATAGAATATAGTGTTAAAGCACTCCATTTTATAGTTTCCGCTCAATACCTGTATAAAAATAATATAACCTGATCTATACACCACCGTCACAGGAATCACCAAATTTAGGATGTATAGGGGATAGATATTACTTTTTTTTCAACTAAAAATACTTGTCAGCTTGTTTATCAACGGTTTTTGTTTATAAAATGTTCTAAGTTAAAATACCCCTTCATTTTCCTTGCCTTAGTTACGGTTAACAAGCGTTATAATAAAATTATACGATCCCTAAAGATCGAGTAATAACACTAACGGTTTCTGTTTTAAGAATTGATTTTGATGACTGTTCTTTCTTCTCACGATTTCCACTCCAGAAAATGAAATATTTAATATTTTCATTTCTCCGTTCTGATGTTGAGGTGTGGCAAAGCGCGGCGTAGAGATCCGCTATTCAAACCGCAATGCCTCCAGAATATAGATAACGGAGTGTCTTAACACCACTTTTCCTCTACCTACTCTACTGTATGCAGTATACATTGTGAAGCTAAAAAAAATATTCTCTTCTAGATATAATATAACTAAATTATAATGTCAATTCGTCTGTACGTGACAAACTATCAAAAGCTTTACCTACCAAGTAGAGTTAAGTAAGCCAACTTTGCAGAAAGGTGATTTCGCGAGTGCCACAAGTTATGGACTTGCAAAGTTCACACGTGACATACTCTATAATTGCTGTCAATATAAACGAGGGAAGAATATTAAAGAGTTGAAAATAGAACTGATGCGAATTTTCATGATACTATTCTCTTTGAATATATATAGGAGGGGATTTTTTAAAGATATAGTAAAATTAGAATAGTAAAGTCGTTATGACGGGACAGGTTAAACGCGACGGTTGTGATGTCGATTCCCACTCGGGGGAAAGAATTGTTGTTCTTTTCTTGTGTTGGTAAAAACACAGCGTGGCGTTGATTGATCTCAAAAATTAGGCGTTACGTGAGTAGCTGGTCAGCGTAGGCCGCAAAAATCTAGTGTTAAGACACTCCCTTCACCATTTGCGCGATTTGTCCTATTACTAGCGCCTTGCGCTATGAAAATAATGTATTTCTACGTAATGGAATCAAACCTACAACCGTTACGTTTACATTTAGATGTTGTGTACCGGTGTAACGATATTTAATTACAGCGTCCGACATTAACTATCCAAATATGAAGGATGATATCAAGTAACTAATGAAGCACATTTAACATATAAAAAATCTCCGAAAACGTAATTGCGCTTACGCAATATTTCCATGTTATTCAACTGGTTTTATGTATTTCTACGAATCTACATACATACATATACATCAACTCTATCTAATAGCCCACAACGATTTAAAGTATGAATCGTACATGCAATAATAAGGAGCTACGTCTTCTTCGCAAGTGATATACGGGCGACGGTCGCTGGCTCCCGCACTACCTGGCGCCACTAATATATGTATAACGTTCATATTGAATTTCTATATCTCAACACTAAGTCATTTATTGTGATTGAATAATGTTCGACGGTTTTATTATGTGAGAAATAGACTGTGTAAGTAAAGAATCCGGCTAAAATAAATATTTTATTATGCGCCAGTATGTTATATTTGTCTATGCAAAGGAAATAATAGTTCTAATCCACATAACTTACGTAAAATTAAAAAAAAAACTTTAGAGTATGATAAATAACGATTTACGTAGATTTTTTCATTTGAAATTTGATAACATTTCCCCTATATAGCATTTGAACCCACAACTATAAGTTTATAACCCATATCAATCCATAGTTTAAACCCATAAAGGTATATTTTAATGTGACAGCTATGCCAGAACGACCAACATATCTTATATTGTATTCTTAATCAAAATTCTTCTTCTACGTAAAGTCAAGTGAAAAACGTCTAATATTTTTACAGCCTACTCTAAGCAAAGATTAAATTACTTCGAGGTTGTTCTTTTTTTTATTAAAATCCGTAAAGTTGTTTTAAATTAGCTGCTTAAAGTATTTTTTGTCCGACAAAATATATTTTTCTTTGTACTTTTTACAAAAAATTTAAAATACAAGTAGACTATTTAGAACATTTTTAATAAGGCAATCGGAATACCAAAACTATGTTAAATATATTTTGAACTTAATATAAACTTAGAGTGAAAGCTAATAAATTATACTTTTTGTACATTAATGCACTTAATTTAATTATGATACTTTTTTTTATTTTGATACCATATGCTTTGTTGAATGAAATTAATTTTTTAAGCGTGATGTATGTATTATAAATTCAAGTATTATAGTGTACTGTACATAACAGGGTAGGCCAAGCGAAGAAATTAACATATACATTTAAACATTTTATTTCTTCGAGTGGGGATCGAACCCACAACCAGTCGCATGTACAATCACACTTTGTGCCCCTTTTCCGCGACCAATAATTATCGTTTACCCGTTGTGTTGGATAAAAGCGCATTGAGTTCAGTCACTGAACAAGTAATATCTCGAAAAATGAACGGATTATTTTAACACTACATTCCCTCTGCCCACACTGATGGGCGGGAAACATCGTGAAGTTGCTTTCCTCAAGAAAAAAATACATATGTAAAAGCTCGTAAGTTTTTATTTTAACCATTTAAGCTTAGCCGTTAGACTGACCTCAGTGCGAACAAGCAAGCATTATATTATGTGAGATGGCAGCGAACGCGATTTATTCAATTTCCCGAGGCCCTTTACTCGTGTGAAGGATGTTCCATTTCACCGTTTTAGTAGATAAAATCCCTTCCATCTATCATAGTTTCTGAAGATTTTCTTTCTTATATAAAACTACAGCGCTGGTTATCCCAATCTACTATTTAATATCTATCGGTGGTCAATAAGAGCTGACTAGTGTATTAACAGATTTTTTTGTTTTTTTTTTAAATTTTTTTTTAAATTTTTTTTAATTTTAACAGAATTTTTTTTAATGAAAAATTTACTAAATACAGTGAGGCTGTGATATTATTTTAAGTATATGTTATTATTTCTAATTTTTTTAAAGCTAAATAAATGAAAATTTATTATAAGTTGGGGAAATCGTTCCAAAGCGGCGCAGCGTCTAATTATTAACGCGGTTATAGGTTCGTTTTGGGATAAATCCTGATAAATGCGGGATACATCATTAAGCTAAAAAAATGTAGATTAATATGATTTTTTCTTTAAAAAAAATATGCCTATTGTGTCCAATTCTATTATAATTGCAAAAGGCCAGCACTCACTCAATCAGCAAAAAAGAAAGTGACCCACTTATACTATATATCCTTACAGGGTTCCCTCGGGGTTCTCAATGAAACTTAACTACTGGATGTGCTGCTTTTACCAAAATAATTATTTTTCAGTCATATTTGTTATAAATATTACAATAAAATATAATGATATTGTATTTATTTATGATAATCTAAAGTTATGTTTGATTTTTAATCTTAATAATAATAATAAAATATTTTTATTTCTAGTTCCTGTGTGTGTTGATTTTTGTTCACCGTTGGATTGCACATTTTAAAAATAGACAGAATGCCTTTTATAAAAATCTCTTCTTAAATTGTTAAGTAGGTATAAACAGATATGGTTTCACGTTTTATCCTATATTTATATATTATTATTATTATTATTAGAATTAATAGAAAATTATAACTAAAAGCCCATTTTATATAAAACTTAAACAATCATGAATGACTTTCACAAAAAAAAAATCTTTAAAAAACATATTTATTATTATCCATTATTTACATAATATTTTAGCAATCATATCCAGTGAAGCGTATCTTGCTCTAAGTGGGTACAACGAGGCAGCAGTGGCGCGGACAGGTGTAATAGTGCGAAAAATTGCTTCGAGGTCAAACGGACTAGCCATTATGTTGTTTAACGACACTGCGTATATAGGTACACTGTTTGAGATTCGATTTTAAGTTAGAAATTAGATTTTTTTTTTAATTATATTTTGTTTTGTTTTAAATAACAAATGACTTTGCTTTTTGCATAAAAAATATATAACTATATTGGTACAAAAATAAAACTCTCTGTCTATGTCTTCTCTCCGTATGAGGATCTCTCCGTATCAGGACGTCGTGGCGCACCATGTGTGTGCAAACGAGAGATGATGTGGGTTCGATTCTTACTCGCAAGAATGATATAATTAATATTTTTATTTCCTCGCTCTGGTAACAAGGCAAAGCGTGGCGTTGAGTACCGCTTCTCAACATGGAATATTTTAGATTCGGCGGTGTGTAGGGACCGGAGTGTCTTAATGCTAGTTAGCGTTGCTGCATCCCGGATACAACGTGAAGCTAAAAAATCGAACCGACAACCAATCGTGTTAGAGTCATACGTTTTTGCACTTGCGCCACGATTAATCTAATTCATGAACTGAATAAATTTAGTTCGGTATATGTAAAAATAATTAATGGAAGATAAGCACCGAAAACAGTATAGGATCTCCTAAATCTAACTTGTATCTGATAAATTGCTCTCATAGGATAAATTTAAATTGCGTAACATGTTACCAATGTACCATGCTTTTCATGCAACTGAAATTTTGAAATTATTTTACTCCAGAATCCAGATGCATAAAATTTTTATAATGCATTTGAATTAATCAATTATTGTTAAAATTAATTTTATAAATTGAAATTGTGTAAATAATTTATTCTTCAGTAAGCAATTCTCAGGTTCTCAGGATCTCTCTGTCTATCCTGCTATATGAGGGATACAGCGTCAAGCTAAATAAAAATGTTACATTTTCTATAATTTGTTATTTTATATTTACCATGAAGAAAATAATATCAGCTACAAATAAATTCATGGTGACTATCATATATCCTTGCTTCTCCCAAGATGATAGGATTTCTGAAATACCTTTTTTTATCGTAAAAGAGTCTTTTGATTAAGAAACCGTCAGTTCGAACCTCTCCTATTCCTCCATGGGAGGTACTCCCAAATCAATCTAAATGAAAATGGACATGTATAGTGAAGTTAGAAGAAACGTTATAAAATTGTAATATTCTAGAAATATTTTGCACTATTATGGGAAAACTAAAACTAAATTATCAAAAAACAAAAAAAATATATATATATTTTCGTGTTCCTTGCAAATTTATTACTTGAAAGTAATAAAATGGACTAATATTCGTCATTTTATGTACTAAAATAGTTCAATTTTAATATCTTTTTTATCATATTTTTTGTAAGACCAAATAAATAATAATAAAAATGCATCTTTTTCCTGTAAGTATGATTGGTACTATGCGCATAAAACGATTGTCCGTTAACGGGACACGTATAGCCCAGAATAAATTATCCCTTATTTTTATCCCGATTGCTATAAAATGGGTTTCCCGTCCCAATTCAAAGAGCTTTTCCATCTTACATCCTGAATGTAAATTTAAGGGTTGACCAAGGCGGTGGTGACTTGGAAATTGTTTAAATATAATCTATTGTGATGTTAGATTGTTTATATCGTTAGCTTCGCTGTGATACGTAGATACTAACGTATCACAGCAGCAAAAAAAGTGGAAAACGAAATGATATAAAACGCTTTCTTTTACCTAAAAGTAATATTTTTTATGTAACATTTTTATATAGCGCTCGGCGTCACAGACGGAGAAATACCTGACAGGCGGCCGAGTGCAACAAAATGCTGACAAGGAGAAATGAATAATTAAGGCGTAGATCAAGTTAGGTTTTGACAGACTACTGTTGTTCAAAAACCAAAGACATCAGATACAATATTACAGTTTTAGTTTTAAGTCGTATTTTCTTTTAAAATTTAATTAAAATACTATAAATAATAATTCAAATATTTTAGTACGGCTCGTGATACGTAAGTAAGTCTTCATCGTAGTGATCGTAAGTAATCCAAGATCTATTAGAGATTAAGAGGTAACAGTATTAATATGAAATGTGCAATAAATTTTATATAAATATAAATCAAATATATTATGTAAAATATAATATATGTAAAGATATAAAAATCTTTGAAAAAACATACTTACAAACTAGGAATCTCCTGGAATCGGAGTTTACGTAGGAAAAAACACGTTTGTCCTGCGCGCGTACCGCCTGCTTAGATAGATATGAAATTGTTAAACGTGTTTCTTCAATTCAAAAGAAAATATTTTACTAAACAAGTGTTTGTTGGTTTTTTAGAATTCACCTTCTAAACTCAAGATAATTTCATAAACATATATAATATAATAAAAACTCTTATAGTTAATACTAAATAAATATTTATATAGTTCGGCGTGAAGCCGCGCGGGGACCGCTAATACTATAATATGTTTAAAGTATATATATAAACTCTGTCATTCCTATTTCTTCATAGAAATAAACTAAATAAATAAAACCATTTTCTAGCACATTAAGACGTTTCTCTTATTTACACTAAAAGGTACTCCTCAAATGTAATTTGAAATTTTCCCGAAACTCTAGGTTTACATTTAATTTTGCTCCACTGAAGTAGTATAATATGATTTATAAACGGCAATTTTACTTTATTTGATACATGATAAGTAATTTATACTCGGTATGTACATTTATATAAACGACTATATTTCCTATACATTAACGTAATTTACTTGGAACTAAATTAATGACGTCATCAAGCCACAATCACCGCCTTTGAGACAGGTGTCCGATGACGTCAATTAATCATCGCAATAGCTTATAATCTCTTCATATAGTATATGTGTGTCAATATGCAATATATGTTTTCTAGATGCTATGTTTTGTCTGTTGTATATAAATCTTCCTATGGTTGTTTTTTTTTTTAAATAATTAAATAAAAAAGAAAAAAGTTAGGCACTACATAATTCGCGTGACAAGTTTTATTGTACATACGTAGGTAGTTATCTTCATATATTCAAAATAGCTGTAATACGAAGTTTGCCCCCCATGGTGGACATGAAGATATGTCTACTAGTGTAAGGCATACCGTTTTCCTAGCAGCATACAATTTCCAAGGTATTGTGTCTTGAGTAGCAGAACTCACAGCCACGCTTTGTCTTGTCACCAGAGAAAGTTCCCCAGAGCGGGAATCAAACTCGCAACTTTTCAATAATTATTTTTGTATCTATACATATTTTTGAGAAGTGTAAATCCTGTTTCTTTTCTTTTAATTTAAAGATTAAAACTAAAATTAATAATCGATTAATTATTATTATTTAATAAGTTTTATAAATCAATAGCATACAGTATTAACGTATCACATTCAGTTTACAGCTCAAAATCTAACGTCGATAATGAGATGGTTAACCGAACGCTAATGGATGTAGCTCCGGTCCGGATTGTCATGATAAATGACGGTGAATAACTAACAATTTTATAGATCAGTGCCCAAGCGGCCGGCGACTATTAGGCTGAGAGCACAATCGTTGGTTTAATGAAAGTATTATAGCAGAATTATGTGCTTTTATAGCATAGAAGCAATTGAAATGTCTTGCACAAATGCATAAATATGTAAAAAATGCATTATGTATTTTTAGCCAAATTTTTCAGTTTTGAGTGGATTCTTGTGTATTGAGTGGCGGAACTAAGCGCCGCGCTTTGCCCCGACACCAGAGCGAAGAAATGAAATAGAAATTTAAATAAATATTTCATTTCATCGAAAGGGGATCGAACACCCAAGCAGTCACTTTTACAGTCACACATTTGGACCCCTGCGCCGCCACTGGCCTCAACTTATTACTGCGGCAATTATTTAAATACTAACATAAATAATATTATAAAATGTATAAATATCATCATTTCATATAGACAGCACCTATGAAGCCACATTTCGTAATATAGGCTTCGTCGGTAATGACTAATAAATGATAATTTTATATGGACATAAACATTAATTTAAATACATCAGGTGTTAAATAAAATTAAAGCAGTGATGCGTGAAGTCGCGTAACTATGTATATTATGGAGATAGGCTTCACTAGGTTTCCTCTGCTTACGTTTACATGAGCTTAATTTGGCTAATAAGTTTGGTTTCAATTCGGCATCGTTTAGCTATATTGAGATTATCACAGTCTTTAAGCTTTTATATACATAGGTACATAATATATTTAATATAACTATTATATCAATTATAATATTTATATTTAATCAAAGAAGTTAAAACTTATTTTTTTTCCTCGTCATCTATAACGTACGGTTAGTTATGGTAATACTGTCAACCCACGAAAACTATTTAATTAATCTAATTGAAGCCTATAAATTTCAATCTTAAATCCTGGATAATGTGTGATATATTTTTTTACCGCTTGAGATAGAGGTATCGACGTGATCTTTAGAAAAATAGTGTTGACATATAGACGGACAGATGTACGACATACCAATCTTAAATTTTAGTTTTATTGTTCGGAGCTCTAAAAAATGCACACATTTTTGCTATGTATACCTTCAAAACACATGGAAATACACATATACTAAATACCACATTTCTTACATTGTATGAACATTCATTTTGTAGATGTACTAAACTCGTAAATATTTTTCTTACGTGAATCAACTTGTCGATACGTGATGTTAATTCTAAAGCTTTTTCTTATACTTTCTTGAGCTTTTCTCACCTCAATTTTACAAATACATTTTATATTTATCTGGCAATAAAATTCCGATGTTTGTTGTTTCATTTCTGACAAGACAATGTTGTGTAACAGTTTTTATAGAAATGTAAGAGCGTCTGGTTATAATTGCGACAGTTGTAGGTTCGATTTCCACTTGAAGTTATATAAATTATAATCACTAACGGAGTGATAAGAAGTGAAAGTATAAAAGTAGATGTTGAGTTCCGCCACTCGCCAATAAATATATATTATTATATACTAGCGGGCGGTAAGTTTGGGTGGAGTTCATATACTCGTACCTATATTTCGATCCCTTCATTTCTACAAGTGAGAACTGAACCCACAACTGTCGTTTTTAAAGTCACATTAGGTAATTTAAGTCTTTTGGGAATTTATTTTCAATCAATTGTATTAGCAAACTTGTCGGACTAAGTAACTTAAATTCACATAAATTCATAACTTTTCTATTAATGAACGGATTGTAATAATTGTAATAAACCCTATGTTAACGAAAGCTTGCCAAAATCTAATAATGAAAATTGCATTTAAATCAGTTAAGCCAATTCTGAGATCAGCGGTAGCAAATACACAGACAAACTGACAAACAGTCAAAATTTAAAAAAATATATTGTTTGTTGAAATTAACTTTTTTTTTTCATCTTCCAAGTACAGACCCCGACCCTCTCTTACGATTTCATAAGTATAGATATAGATATGAGTGAAATGTGTCGAAAATTGAACGATGAATAGAAATTGGAACGTCTTACACTAGATTCCCTCTGTCTATCTTATTATATGCAGAATGCAGCCTGAAGACAAAAAATAAGGCTGGCAGATACATATTTTTATTGTTACTTTTTTAAGAAGTACAAACTAGATTTTTTTATTTGCCACAATTATCAACCATGGATGTACCCATACATTTAATCACAACATAGTACCACATACATAAATACTTAGAATATATATAATATGTAAAATTTCTATAAATATAATGATGAAATGAGGTTCCTGTTGAGACATACATGAATAAAACAGTTTTAATTTATCATTCCGGGAACGCGTTACCGCCTTATTATGTAGATTGGGTGCAAGTGGCTATTTCCATACTTTCCACTCTTCCCGAGCGAAATAAAACTTATGCTAACACCTTGGCTAAGGCTTGTGGTCTACTAACATGTGGTGGAGTGAAATAAAGGGTATATCCTTATATATTTACTGTATCTTTATATTTTTAGAGTTATAGTGTCGTTTATACCTGAAAAGGTATAAAAGAACGAACCCTCATAGGATCACTTTATTGTCCGATTGTTTATCTCGACATAGCGTGGAGGTATGAAAATCATAATAAATATGCAGATTTAAGGACAGCCCTAAAAGCTCATAAAAATAAAGTTTCTTAGTTAACGTAATCCAAAGATACAAGCATTTGTGCATTGATTTTGTTGCATATTGTATGAAATTCGCCGCGTAATCAACACCCATAGTGACAACTCACAAGACAAATAAAGAAAAAATATGTAAAAGTGAAAGCTCATTTGTATTTCATAGAAAACGAACAGTACAAAATTATATTTGCCTTCGGTTAGGTTTATCTTCGGTGAGCGGTTAACCGGTTTTTTTATATCTCTTGTAATTTTATATCACAGTTAAAGTAGGCAAACTGTACAGAGTGTTAAGCCATTTTGCGCTCCATTTACCACCCAATACACCCCTAACGTTTTTATGATATTTTTTCTCATGCATCATATCAATTATGTCACATTGCTATAGCTATTATAAAAATGATTACATAAAATTTTCTAATATATTATTAAAAAACTTGTCAATTTTAGGTTAAAAGTACATAAATTATTAGAATGAAAATAAAACAAATCATAACAAATATTTTACGACTATATATTTTCTCTCGTCTTTCAGTGGAAATAAATCCAGTGCTTCCCAATAATTTCGGAATTTGTATGGGATCGGGGTGTAGGAAGCTGCGCGAGGGCCGCTTATTTAAATATATATATATATATAATCAAATCTACTATATATATTTAATACTATCGTTTCTTAAATTAAAATTCAATAAAACTTAATTATATTTGTTATTAGAAATCGGAAGCCGTTAACATTTTTTTAGGAAAAAAAATATAACACGATATGTGTCTATATGTTTCCAAATTATTCGACAAGAGATTCTACGTAATTGCAATAAGTGATATGTATCATCCAACAATAATATACAAGCAACTACCCCCGATTGTCACAATTCCACTGCTTTTATTGTCTTTTCACCTATATCTACCCTCTTTTACACGACTTTGCTCACAATATAATTAACAACACAAACCAAAAAAATAATGTCTATGATATCGTAATAAAAAATATGACCTTTTGAACTTTACTCCCGACAATTCAAAGAAAGAACAATAATTATGATAAGCTTATCCGTAAACCTGACAAAAGATTCCAAGAACGGGAAAGTGAAACGAGAAGTTGCTGAGCTATCTGCATTTATTTGAGGAGTTTTAATCATTCATCAAATTCATATATTAGCAACTCAGGGGAATGCAGATATTTCTTTGCTAATATTTGACCATTGAGTGGAAAGCGGGGAATCGAATGCATTACACACTGGTATCCTCAGCTTACCGTACAACATGTGAGAAAAAGCATGAAGCATAATAATCTGAGAACCTCCTTTTTTAGTCCTAAGTATAAAAAATAATTATCAAAACGGCATCTAAATCGGTTCACCTAAACACGAGATAGTCGCTGACAAGCATACATTCACTTTTTTTTGTCAGTTAATGACACTACACAATTAAGTTATGACTTTGCATAATAACAGTATTTTTCTACTGCAATTTATTTATTTCTAAAATAGATATTACTAAATACGTTGTTATATACATATCTAAAATATTAATTATTCCCAAATGCTTAGAAATTATTATAAGAAAGAACTCTGATATATCTGCGTGCCTCTCACTCAACGTTACCATGTTAAAATACTTGTATTGGCCTTAATTAATATCGAGCGTCGAGCTTGTCAGACCACTGATATACTTGTAATAATTAATTAAACGAAAGCCTCTAAAGTAAGTACATATTTACAAGATATGACCAAAAGTTTATCTCAATAATAGATATTGTACTATATTAGAAAAATGGACGGTCTTCAAAGATAAATGTCAATTACAAAACCCCAAATTTTTTCCCATAAAAATGAGAGGCCTTTAAAATTACAAGATAGCTCTTAAATTATACCAAATCATTAATTTTAAGGGTAGACATTTGTTTCATTTGTTTCAAGGTCCACTTTCAAGGAGCAAAAAATATTCGGTAATGTTCAAAACGCCATTTATTTTGTGTCTTCTGACTCGACTTGCTAGGCTCAGTGCGTTTGTCAGAGTTCGGAGGTTCTTGTCCCGTTTAGGATAAATTTTATAAACAATTAACTATAGTAATGTTATACAATTGTAGCCAAATATATAAATTAAAGAAACGTAGCCCAATATGAAAATAGAATGAAATATTTTAATTCTAGCATTCCAAGCGAGGGATTTTTTTTTAATATTGACAATTCCTCGTTTATATATATCTCTTCAATTTGTGTACATAATATGGAATCTTATTAATTACATTGCTTTCATTACATTTCACGTAAGTTCTTTCAAACAAATTACATGAGGTCTAGCTTATTAAGCCTCATACCTTAACTCATAAAGGCAACAAATAAAAAAAGCCACCAATAAAATAAATCAAAGAAATGTAACGCGACATGAAAACAAAATGAGATATTTTAATTGTAGCATTCCAAGCGATGGAAATTTTTAATATTGACAAAACATCTCTTTTATATCTCCTCAATTTGTGGGAGTAATTTTGCCTTTTGGGGAGGGCCCTTTTGTACCCCTGTGTTCGAAATTGAGGGCCAGAATTATTTTCACCGTACCAATAAGCGGCATCCGAGAGATTTCTTATATTGCCTTTATACTTATACCGTTCATGACAAATAGCTGCGGTTGCCGTATAATGAGGGACTGTATAATGAATGAATAAGCGAATAATACTCTGTAATTTTGTAATCGCATTGTTTAATATAAATAACCTTTTAACTTTTATTGCGGTGTTGATTGAGCTTTCCACTCAATGTAATGCCTTAGTATTCGACATAAGGTTTCGATGTTTTCCCTTTGTCAACCCTGCTTTATAATTTTTGTTCTGTTTTTCTTATTCACCTGCGGAGCGCTATATAAAGTGAATAATAGTGAATGGGCTATATAAAGATAAAGAGGGCTAATAATTATAATGATAATGCGCCTGCGCCAGTATACATAGTTGGCGTTGAGTTCCATTACTCTACACGTAATGTTCTTTTCTTCAGTTTCGTCATTCAATACGAAAATTGGACAGAAAATGTCGAACGGAGTGTCTTAGCTCTAGTTTTGTATATCCGGTATACGAAACTAGAGCTACGACACTCCGTACATAAAGTTATACTAATGAGACAACATTCCACTTATATAATAAATAAGCTATGCAAGATTTTGAGATATTTTTTGATATTATCAAGAAGGGTAGCTTCTCATATTTAAAAGACGGAAATCAATTTGAATAAATTACATGTTGGCAAACCGCATTGACAATCTCAGTTGTTGCAAACATCTCGTGCATGTTACGTCGCCTCGAAATCCAATTATAAAACCATTTACATAAAAATGTACGCTGTCGGTTTTATCCTGGTCTCATTTTTGCATAGCACAAGTATGTATCTTTATATTTTATTTATATTATATTTTTATATTTTTAAACGATTTCAAAGATAAGTTCTCAATTCGGTTGGTATATTTTTTAATAAACATACACTGATTACGACGAAATTTCTGAACCGATTTACGTGATTATTTTTTGTTATTATATATATGCAACGTAGTTCCCATTTGGTCCTATAAAAGTTTTATTCAGTTCAGCCCAGTAGTTTTTATTTTATGTGCGTTTTGTTAACTTGTAATTAAATTTTTGCGTCTATCTTATTTGGCTCGATTGGAGTTACTTGTCATTTCATTCCATAAAAAAAATATTTAATTTAACTTGATAGTTTAAATTTTTTTAATTATAATTTTTGTGCACTTTGTGCAGAAAGTGGAAAAAAGAGCGTTATTGGTCGATTCTATGGTTTCTTTCTTTCTCATTCCATAGAGAATATAAGCACTTGAAGTATTGTATTGTATTGTATTGAAATACGTAAAATAAATTTTAAAAACCAAATTAGTTTTAAAATTTCATGGTAAGATAGCCATTGCATTGTAGTGACGATAGTAATGGCGGTAATTGTAAAAGCAGAACACAAGCGCGAACGGAAATAAGCCATAAAAAAATATTTAGTTGGGTGTTTCCTGCGTTATTAACCAAATATCGATGTCATTATTCATTTAAATTTTTTTTTTCAGCTTCACGCTATATCCCGTACACAGCAGGGTAGGCAGAGGGAACCTCGGTGTTAAGACACTCTGTTTCCCACATTCTGCCGAATTCTGGAGGCATTGCGTGTTAAGTGGCAGAACTTCTCGACATCAGAGCGAATAAAATGGAAATACACACGTAAATAAATATTTCACTTCCTCGTGTAGGAATCGAAACCACAACCATCGCGTTACAGTCACACCCTTCCGCCACTGCGCCACGACGGCCTCATTTAAATATTGATTATATTAAATCATTAGTTGAATTGAATAAGCATATAATATATAAACGTTACATATATATACGAAATCGAGTAATATTACAAACCCATATTCTATTTCTATATGACACCAGGTTTCATACTATCTTATATAATTCAATACAGCTTTGTCACTTGTAGTGCCCCACAAATCATATGCGAATGTTCTTTACTACGGATTCCTATTTTATAGGTTACCACTACGACAACTCTTATAGTTTTTTACTATCAACGTTTAAGTTTGATTTTAGGAATTCATTTTTAATGCAGTCATCTGATATCATCATTTTTATACATTTTGATTATAATCAGTAAAGATATTTGGACACGTAGTAAACGTATGTATATCGTCCTTATATATATATTCATTTGAATTAACAGCATTATGTCAACAAGTTCTTAATTTCTTCTTGATAGTGCCAATATTATCTTTCACATTTAATAAATCGAAAACAACTGTAAAATATTAAAAAGAAGAATATATCGATTTTACATGATAAATATACACAAATGCAAATCTCAGCTCAGACCTCGTGGACTGTACAATAAGTACGTATACTACAATGAGAATAGTATAGAAACATAACGTAATAATATCCATGGTACGGCAAATCTATCTAAACAAGGTAGAATTGACTTTGCATGCATTTAGCATAAACGGGAAACATTGTTAAGCTACAGGGAAGGTTCGGGGATTGAATATGTCTATTTATATATATAGAGTCTAACTGACGACGTGATAGTTGCGGGCTAAATTTCTATAGTAATTTTATACTATATTTATATATATTTTATATATTTTTATATATTTTATATTTATATATAGTATACTATATTTTCATTTAAATTGTCTTATTTTTATATAAATTAATTTAAATGTTGTCCTAAAAATAATGTCATTGTTGTTGTCAAGACGACGTGGCGCAACGGTACAGAATCTGACTGCGAGCTAAACGGTTGCGATTCGATTTCCATTCAGGACAATGAATTTTTTTTTTTTTCGTTATGGTAACAAAACAAAGTATTGGGTGGAGTTCCACCATTCAACATGTAATGTCTCGAAAATGGGGCGATGCGTGGGGAACGGAGTGTCTTGACATTAAACTGCCTCTGCCTATATGGTGGCTACATGTGGTCTATTTCTGTAAATAATTATAAATATTCTTAAATATTGGTTCTTTATATTTATTATTAAGACTATCATATAATGAACTACTATATTAAATTTAGTTGATAGCAATAAATATAAAATTATCATTAATGATTATTTCAGATTTTTTTTCAATTAAAGTTTTTAAGGATTTAAGCAAACACGTTAGGAAAAATTACAGAATATAAATAAAAACACAGACAAAAGTATTTACTATATTTATTTGTCAAAGTTACCTTAAAACTAACTTTGTTACAGAACCCTTCTTTTTCTCTACAATAATAATTTCGTTATTTGAAACATTCCATAGAATTTCGACACCTTATAAAGTATTTTTGTCAATTTTGTACAAAAAAAAAATTTAAATTAATTGAATAGTTTGTATATTTCCCTAAAATAAATAATTTGGCTATTTTAGTGTGATTATATATACCGTTGTACATTTATGGGATCTTATATATTTTTGTTCGCAAAAATTGTTGTATTTAATAGAAAGACACTCGTGCGCGGTAGTCGAGGATTTTTCCTCGTAAATCTCGATCTCGCGGGAAATCCGATATAAAAGGTAGCCTTTGTTTTGCTCCACAATCTCTTCTAGTTTCTAGTGAAAGGCCTATAAAAGTGCGTTCTGATATTCCGGAGATTAACCCGGACAAACAAAAGGACAGACACACAATATTTTTAAAATTGTATTGAGAATAATGAATACCGTATAATGTACGTGCAAAAATGCACGCGTAAATGCACGCGAAAAAACATACTTATCTTGTAATCACAGACAGACATTTTAATTCTATTTTTATGGGACTATATATATGAAATAATAGTAGCATTTTTGACAAAAATACTTAACAATGTGTCTATTCATAAGTGTGAAAACAATATTGCCATTTGGAAACAATTATACATTTAAAATTTAATATTTACATTGTATTTACAACTCTTATGTTAAATTTATCAAATAATCATTAAATAAATCTAAATGCCTAGCAAATGAACTACAATTAATACGATGGTGCTATGTCGAACAGTGATTCTGTGTATAGTTTAGTAGAATAAACAGACAGACAGACAGACATGTATATACAGAAAGTCATTATATATATAAAAAATTGCAAAAGACTTGATACTTTCGTCAGTATATCTGTATAATTATATTTATTATTTAAGTATTTCCGTCCTGTCCCTTTTTAATTAACATGCATAAAAGATTAAAAATGAACATATATATTTTCATGTTAGGCTAGAAATAGAAGGCCAGGATGGAATGGAAATCAGACGGTGGCGGTTTTTAGAGTAATTAAATGTGATTTACACTTTGAAACGTGTATTTTTTTACCCAAAATAACAGAGTGGCGGTGTGAATGTGTAAATAAGGTGAGGTACAGTACAGCCAATGTGTTGTGGCCGCCTTTTTAGGCTTTTTGAAAATTTGCGTATATTTTCAAAAATTAATCTGAATCTGAATCTTAAGAAAAATTTAATCTGAGCAGTCTTCCACAGCTAATTTCACCAGACAGAGAAATCTACCAAGTTCTAGGTGATGTTTAAAAGTGTTAGAGCACTGGTAGCCATAAGTTAATACTTACAATGGATTCCGGGGTCCATAATGCTAGAAGAGTATTTATTGCCTGAACATAAATACAAAAATTACGTTTTTCTTTATTTGTGTTACTTTTTCTGTTTAAGATTATATGATTTTTGAACAAATACTTTCATATGTCCATTTAATTTCAGAAATTAAGTTTTAATTTAAGTAATTTGGCTTTTAAATAATTTATGAAAAATTTCGAAACAATAAGTACGTCGAAGTCGCTTCTTCTAAAACATTTGGAGTTATTTATCTCACTTTACTAAATCAATATTCTTTCTCTTTTGTTTTGTTATTTAAAAAATAAATAAATAAATAAGTTTATAATTTATTATTACTCAATTTCATAGCCTTATTAAAAATATGATATTATTTGCAACGACGTTTTCAATAAATTATTTAAATATTCTTTTTCTCAGATTCTTGAAAGAAAAATATGAGAACAAAAATGATTGTAAAAGTTCGGCACATATCGAGTACTCATTATTTCGTCTATACAAGAATATCGAAATTCACTTCTTAAAATATGAAAAAAAAATATTGTGATATTTTAACATAATTTATTTCTACAGAACCTTCTTGTAGATTTTTTTTTCTATGAATTGTTTCACAATTTTAGTGTAAAAGAAATCTAAAAAAAAAATATTTTAGCGATAGAGCTCCACGTGTGATTGCGTGTGACGTGCGTAGCTCAGCGCTGCGCTTGGTCTTATCAGAACTGATATATAAAAATAATTTATTTCCTCGAATGTAGATCGATATAAAGCCGCGGGCTCAAGCGTGTGACAGTACACGCGACGGTTTTGGGTTCGATTATTATTCAGTGGAATTAAATATTTCATATTACCATTTTCTTCGCTCTAGTATCGAAGCAGAGCGCGGCGTTGAATTCTGCTACTAAACACGCAATACTTATCGAATTTCGCGGAAAGTAGGCAATGGAATTCTGAACGGAAAAGGAGTGTTTTAATACTAGTTTCCCATGTTATTTCTGCCTACCCAGCTATGTGTGGGATACAGAGTGAAGCTAAAAAAATTGAGATCGAACCCACAACACCGTCGTATTGATCCACAACGTCCTCCAGTACCATCAAACTGTAGAATATTTGTTTTCTCTAAAATAACACATACATTCGGAAATCCTTTTCTACTTTTGTGAAAGACACGTAAAGTAAAAAATATATAAAATGCATTATATTTCACGGGACTGGTCTATTTTCTCTCACTTTCTCTAATAAAATATTGGATTTAAAATATATGTAACTATATAAAAATACATTTATTAAGTTAGTTGAATTCAAATAAGAAAACATTTAATAAATTGGTTTAATCACATACATTTTCCTATTTGAAAACCCGATGTTTAGAACTTTCCAGTAGTTCGTGGTCGCCGATGTACTTTAGGTATAGAGCTTTCGTGAGCCAAAATTATTAATTAAGGAAAAAGTCACTTTTCATAAATATCATCATTGTTGACCGTTGATTTAAAAAATCGCTTGAATACGGTCCTAAGTGATCTATATATTATATATAAAGTGAAAAAATCTTTACAATATATCTATATAATTTACATAATATTCTTATAAGTTTTTGTGTAATTTTCATCTAAATCCATCAATAGTGCTAGTGTAGACAGTCGCGAGGGTGCAGTATAGGGAAATGAAGAGGTTGACTGACAACGCACATGGCGATGCTGTGTTGGCATTACCGTGCTGCATAGCGGCTGGATGTTCACCTGGAAAAAAGAAAAATTTGTAAAAAATGTTTTAAGAATAAAAATGATTGCAGTTTTTTTAAAGAAAATATATATTATATAGGATAATGAAAAATTTATTTCTGACTTGTATTAAATATTTAAGCTGTTTGATATTTTTTGATGCTGTCGTGACTGTAAACGCGACGGTCATACGTTCAATTTTGACTTATTAATTATTTTCACTTTCTTGCTCAGCTAACAACGAAGCGGGATTTGAACCAACGCTTTTAAGAAGTCATCCAATCTCTCGACCACTAAACCATATGTTCTCATCATTAAGATGGTTCGAAATTCCACAACGCTCAAATTCTTGTATGTTTTCTAAAGCGGATTTTTTTCCTAATTATTTCACTTTTGAATCGATAAAAATATTACATATTATATCGATAGCGAGCGGGTTTTGAAGTCCCTTGCGTCCACTCCACATAACCAAACCGGCGGTTCCAACAGCGTTAATATTAAAGGACGTCTAATAAATAATTATTTATTATATCTAAATTATGAAATTTGTCAAATATTTCCCATATACCGGATGTAACATATTAGTTCCGTGTACCCAAAAGGTTTAACCAATAAAATATACGCCGTTTTCATCATAAGCTCTCAGAAAGTTTAATCTCTAGTAATTATGTAGCATCGTTATATAAAATGAAGGCCGACAGTACCGATGGGTAATGGGCTTCTTAAAACGAACAAAATAAACCTCGCTAATGCTGTTTGGTAATGAACGTAAAACGAGATGAAATCCTCGATTAATTTTGAGTGTTTTAAAATTTCAATTTGAGTTGATGTTGCATGCATCTAGAGAAGATTGGGCATTTTTGTGTCAGCACATAAGTTGGTAATAAATTTCTGTCTTTCATAAATAATTTCATAAATGTCTCTCTCTCTGAGAGAGAGATAGATACAGAGCCAGTGTGTGTTTGTGTATTTTAATTACATCAATATATTTCTTTTCATTTTTATACAAGCGACATGTTGACATTTTCTTTTCAGCGTGGAGGATTGGATCAAGAATTCATTGATTACCGTCCATCAGACGTTTTTGATTTTTCAACATAAAACATTTTGTTTTGAAAAAAGCTTACAAACAGCTACTTTGCAAAATCCTTCGTAAAATAGTCGAATTACAATCAAATTTTACGTACAATTTGTATTTAAAAAATAGTCTGTCTGGTAATAAGACAAAGCGCGGCATTGAGTTCCGTCATTTAACACGCAATCCCTTCAAAATTCAGCGGATAGTGGTAATATTTTTTTCATACATTTTTCCACATAATATAATATTTAAACATATGTCCCTTAATATCCTCACTATGAAACTTTTACCGGATCCCGAGGAAGAGCGTAAGTCTATTTCGGAAGTTCCATCACTCCAGTGACTTTGTGCGACGTAACTTTTATGTACTTATTTCTTACAAAAGACATCGAAGATATTATACCAAAAGTAGTTTATTTATCAGAGACGTATTTTGCGAACAACGGGGGATAAGTTAGAGCTCTCAGTTGTAAAAGGATAAGAGAATTTTATTGTTATATTATATATTTTTTATATAATACTTTAATTTGCACTAAGCTTGACAAATGTGGTAAACGTGTGACTGT
Source organism: Heliconius aoede (assembly GCA_037355905.1). Classification (NCBI taxonomy): domain Eukaryota; kingdom Metazoa; phylum Arthropoda; class Insecta; order Lepidoptera; family Nymphalidae; genus Heliconius; species Heliconius aoede. The sequence continues at coordinate 505,730 of JBAIZZ010000151.1, forward strand.
AAACTCGACGGTTGCGGGTTCGATACACACACTTGAAGAAAAAAATATATGTATCGAATAAAAGTAAAAACGAATAAGTTCAATAGTTCATTTCATATATATATCTACTTCTATACTCAGTACTCTTTCTAGTAAAGCTGAATAGTTTGTTTGGTTGAAAGCTTTAATATCACTAACTACTGGTCCGAATCGATTTTTTTATATTGGATGGTCCATTTCATCGAAGAAACCTATAGGCTATTTCCATTTGTCTAAGCGAGCAATGCCACAGGTACAACTTATATTGTGAATATAAGATTGACGTGTGGCATTGCTCCCTACGCAGTAAGTATATTTACAACTTATTTTACCATTTATAACGTGAACGTTGACAGATGCAGCTTCAGCCATCGTCGGCACGCAGCTGTAGTTCCCGCTGTCCGCTGGGGTCAGCTTCTCGATCATCAAACGAGACGTTAATTGTTCAGTCCATTCTGTTTTGAGTCTTAGCCTTGGTTCTTCGACCACTTCATTTGCGTCTACTTCCTTATATTCTATTAGTTTTGATCCTGGAACAAAAGTATTTATTATAGTTTGTTATATAGTAAAATTATCTTCCGATTTTTCTATTATTTAATTATAAATAAAAGGCTTAACTTCCGGTCACAATTTAAACTCTAACAACTGTATAAAGATTGGTTTTTGTGTAGATATTTATAAAAACTAATAAATTTAATGATTTATATTTTAGTTATGTACCTTCTTTTATTTTTGAAGATATCTTATGAGATATATTTATATCAGTCAGTCTGTACTCGAGGGTGTTGTAAACAGTACACGTATAAAGCTTAAGTTATAACGCCATACTGTTTTTACATGATCATTCACATTTATGCTTAATATTTAATATTTAAATAAATATTTACATAAAAAAGTCGGTAGTAACATAAATAAATAATTGCTTCCACAATACACACAAACCCGATACAGATATTTTATAGCAAAAATTACTTTTCCATCGATAGCACCAACATAATATTTATTATACAGAAATATCGAATGCTGTAAGTGTTATGATTCATAATATAACAAATTGCAGAATGAAAACGGAAATATTGCAGAGAATTGAAAAATTGTTCGCCTGGTTAAAACGTAATAGAGCAAGAATAAAGAATGAATCCACGGTAAAAGGAGAACATTTTATAGATATATAGTAATAAATAGGCAATTTGCCAGAAGATACGTGTTTCCGTTCATTTAACGATCTAGAAGAATCATTCCGGTTATAAAAGTGTAAAATAGATTAAACTGCAATCGGAAAGATACAATTCATAAGAAATCATAAGGATTTTCAAATTAGAAATTGGGTCAGAGCGTTTAATGTCTGATCATTTTTGAAGAGTAGATTGCGAGTTTCACAATGAAATTTTAGTCCTTAATTTATGAGGAGCAGAAAGGAATATAAATAATAATTTAATATATAAATATTCGGTCTTGGCCTAATATTCTCTGGAGCTTTATGGTTTATCAATAAGGATAGGCGAAACCTAATTTTATGACCATTTTCTGACTTTTAAGGTGGAGGAGAGCGCCGGGCGGTTTCGCATTAGGTGATGCCGGGCGGCATCACCTAATGCGAAACGCAGTGGCACGAGCCACTACTTTACGCCGGTTATAAAGAGACTTTCAATTTTTTTTATAATTTTGAAATTTACAATTAAATACATGATATAGTATTCTAGGCGAATATGATCTACTTACCTTTATACCAAAATATGGTTCCTAAGTCATGTGGACCTTGACTCAGGATGCACGTCAGTGAAAGTAAGCTGCCAGTTTTCACATATAAATCCGCTGGACCGAGGACTTTGGCTTTCGCTTCTGAGAACAAATTGTTCTGTCATTTAAAATATACTTATTTATTTCTCAATGTGATAAATAATAGAAAAAATAATTTATCTATAATCTTAAAGAAAATATTTTTGATATAACAACATAGTTAAAAACAAATTTCTTTGACTGTCAGTGTAGATGTAATAGAATATTTAGAGGCAGAATTTTTCTTTTAAAAATTTTTGTAAATATTCAAAGTACACACGCACATATTAATTAGATAAGGGATAAAGTCTAACATATACGTATAAATTGAGGATTAATCGATTCCTGAATCCCAATAGCTATAACCTAAAAGATTTATTGCCCGCTATAAATATTTCTAATTAATCTTTCTCCCAAAATTAATGTCCTCTCTGTACAATAACCTTAAGAAAATAAGTACTTTATTACACTGGCGCTGGCTTAATACAATCTTGGGTTCCCTTTAACAGTACGTACGTATTTAATAAAGAGCAAAAGTTATTAAAATTCGTTTCTTTAATCTCGTAAAGAACGCGAGAGATAGAAGGTAAATAATATGCTAAAACAAATTTCAGATTAAATCCAAGTATACAACGGCCTTTAACATTTTTATTTGGAGATCTAATCTTCTCAGTGCCTCCAAGAATGTTTTCGTGCGACTTTTGTAATACCTTCAAGTTGATAGCCAGACAGTGAGAGTGCCATTGAGAAATCTGAGAAAAAACGAAAACGGTTTTTTGCGTGTATCAGCTAGTTTGATCGTTATATTATCTATCTACGTCGATATGCTGTAGTAAGTTGTCTTATTAAATGTGATTTTTGGATTCGATTCGATTCGATTTCTTCGAAATTGGTGAACGTTTATTTCTAGATTGATATAGAGGGATTACTAGACAACGGGTAACTGAAACTAATGGGTAAAAGCTGCCAAATTTTAGCATACTCATAGGTTCCTATTAGATTATAAAGAGAGTAATAACGAAAATAACATTTTTCAAAATTCTTAAGGGAAAAATGTCCAATTCATAATAAGCAAACGGCGTTACAGACATCGATCCGATAGAAATATTTTTGCTTTTCTTGAATTTTAATCATTTATATGACGTTATTTCTACGCACTAAACGAAAAGCTGGCAAAGGCAAAGGGAGAATTTAATTAGTTGGATAGATTGGTCTCTACAAACAGCGAAGTTATATTTCGCTATAGCCTCTTAGTGACAACGAAACGGACTCATATTTTGAACGTAAAAAATGCTCTAAAATAAGTTTTCTAATATCCTAAATAAAAACTAAATAAAATATTCAAATAAAATCTTCTTCTTTTACTGTAAAACCGTTTCTATACTAGATATAGAAAAGATTACGCAGACAGCAATAACCCCGTAGCAACACCACTCGTTTAGTTTTTATTGCAATATAATATTATTCTATGAACCATTTTATTTTCAAGTAGCAACTAAGCATACTTTAGATTCTTATAAGATGCCTTTGGTTTTTCCATTTTCACATAAAAATTTTGTGATACCATGATATTTGTTTCGATCGATGGTGGATGTGCGTACAAACTCCATATAAACAAATGATTATATTTAAATTTACACACTAAGGACAAGGGCACAAGTGTTTGACTGTAAACTTGATTATTTGTGGGTTCGATCACAAATATTTCAAATCCTCGAGTGCCCCCACATATTTGTGAAAAATAATATATTATATATTTTTATATTATTATATTATTTTTTATTTCTTCACTCAACACGCAATGCCTCCAGGATTCCGAGGAAAAATGGGAACATCGTATCTTAACACTAGGTATCTCTGCCTACCCTGCTGTATCCGGGTTACAGGATGGAACTTATTGTTTTTTCTATTTATAGAATTCATTAAATAACATAGACAAATGCAACGCATGATATAGTTTTAAAAACATTATTCATCTCGTACAAAAGGCTAGATGCCAAGTAAGGATGGTGGTAAATTGCAAGTAAAGACGGTAGACTGCAATTATGGAGTTTGCGTCTTTGAGCACAATGAGGCTTAAGATTTAGTCTAAAAGTTTTAATGGTTAGAAAATTTTCGTTGTAATTCATTCCAGTGTCCTTGTTAAGTTTCCAGATCATAGAAATTAAGTGATGTTAACATAAAAGGATCCAGAATCTCTGTTTTAATTTCTTTTTTATTTTTACGTTGTTAACACTCTATCCTCTCTACTTTAGATCTTGATTGGAGTTACTGTGTGTTAAGTGGCGCAACTTAACGCTGCTCTAAGTTTACCAGAGAAATGGAAATAATTATATCCCTGGGGTGGAAATCGAACCTGCAACAATCGCATTCAGAAGTTTACTCTCATAAGCAAAAATGTATTATTTTTTAAAATTCTTGTTCAATTGCTAGAGCACCGTGCACCAATCTATAGATAATGCAAGCTCCGAAAAATAACTAAATTTCAAATTTTGTCTAAAATATTTTCTTTCTTAATTTTACGCTGTATCCTGTACACAGAGAGTAGGCAGAAAGAAAATAGAATTAAAACACTCAGTCCTCCGTTCTCCACCCGGATAAGAACCGAAACAGAAACCCCCACGTCCACTTAGGTACTGCCACTGCGCTACGATGACATTATATTGTTCATATCATGGCAAAAAGGTGGAATGAGCTCAAAATAACTTCTTAATATTCAAGGTAGGTGTGCTAGGAATTTCAGTACAAGCATAAAATCTTAGAAGGAACGTGAAGACGATGGCCATACACGAACAACGAGTGGATGTTAATATGTTCTTGCGAAATATTTTAAGTGCTTCAGCTATTTTATGATGTACAAGTAAAATTATTATAGAATATATTTATAAGAAAATAAGGAGAAACTAGTGTTTTAGAGACAGATAGATCGCTATAATTAGAAATAGCTGGGTCCTTTCCTGCTCAAAGGATTGAATTATATTCGAAAAATCGAGATATCGCGAAAATTATCTTATATAATATAATCGTGTTGGGAAGAGACTATCTCAATACTACGGACATAATGCGTGCGACTGTAAACGCTACTGGTTGTGGGTTCGATTCCTCTTGGGGAGATAAAATAAATAATATTTAAAACGGCGTTTAGTTCCGCTATTCCACATATAATATCCCCAGAATCTGGCGGAAAATTGAGAACGGAATTGTCTTAATGGAAACAGACTGTCCACTAGGTACTTGTAGTTACCTTTGCCTACCCTCCTATATCCGGCATAGAAAGTGAAGTTAAACAAGAAGATGTTCTAAAATTCTGAGATTTGTTCCCAGATTTCTCTTAGCAGTTACGACATAAGATGCCAGCAAAGCAAAGTAAATGATGTAACTGCAACAAGCGAGGTTGTATTACATTCCGCATAACGACTTCTGAACTAACAAATGTGTAGAACATATTAACATTAAGTTTTATTTTTAACTTTGTTTTCGTAAACCGAGAAATTTGTATTTTAGTTCATTTACGATCATACAAACATTTAAAATGCAGTAGTATAGTGTAGTAATATAGTGTTGAGACTCCCGTTCCCTGTAAGACTACTTTCGTTCCTCACCTTCCACCGGACTCTGGAGGCAATGCGTATTGAGTGGCGAAACTCAACGCCACGCTTTGCCTCGTCACCGCAGCGAAGATAATGGAAATATTAAAAAATATTTAATTTATCATTTCCCCGAGTCGACGAGTCGAACCCACAACTTATTCAATTTACAGTCGGAAACTTGCGCTCCTGGACCAGGATACAAGGATACATTTAATAGCAAGCAAGCAAAGTAAGCAAAATAAATCTACCTTCCGTATAACGTTCTTTTATCGCAAATGACTTTAACCTTCGCCCAGATTAGGCTAATCTAAGGCCTATACAAGGTAAGACGCCGGCCGGCATAATTTGTAAAAGAATCAGAGCAAAGTACCTACTTGCAATGTCATGTTTTTACAAATTTCGCTACAAAATAAATCTTGGGGCCGTCGCGGCACAGTGGCACAGTGTGTGGGTACAGCCGCGACAGTTGTGGGTTCGATTCCCACTCGAGAATTGAATCATTTCAAAACTTCATATCTGTATTCTGGTAATAAGACGAAGCGCGGCGTTGAGTTCCCCCACTCAACACTCTCTTGTCACTCAATTGTCTTAATTCTAGGTTCCCTCTGTCAGCGTTATTGCCTCATCATATCATCTTATATTAAATATATAATATTGTAAATATTAAAATTTATTAATTTTTAGCATTACCGTAATGGTGTTACACTTTTAATTATTCAATTGAAAACAGCCTGGAGCGTAACGACCTAATATGCGTAGTCATATTTCCTAAAAGTGATGTTTATTCAAATCTAAATTATTCAGATTATCTTCGCGGCCTTTGAATTTTTAATTACTTTTACACTCAAAATGCAAATAGTCGTCCAGTGAAAGGAACATCGTGATAACCTACGGTGCAATGTCACATGACCATAATACAGTACTAACGAAATAAATTTAAAATTTCAGAGATCACTCTTAAAATCTTAAAATATTTACTTAAAAAAATAGCTTCATTCTGTATCCGGTACAAGTAGAGTAGGCAGAGGGAACCTCGTGTTAAGACATACCGTTCCCCATTTTTCGCCCAATTTTGGAAGCATTGAGCGAAGAAATGGATATATAAATTTATATAAATGTTTAATTTCTTCGAGTGGTAATTGAACCCACAGACAAATAGGCTTCATCTATATTTAAGTGAGAATGTTTAATAAATATAGTGTATTTTCAGTAATAGGCATGTATAACAAATAGTTATTTCAACGTATGCAAAGCTAGCGTTTTCTTTTATGTTAATTTTCAGCAGTTTCTTTTACCTTTTGTTAACTATCAATATTTTAAGATCATGTAGCGTCGTATTGGTAAAAGATTTTTCAAAATCACTTCAGAAAACTTTGAACTTTTGAAACCGTCGTGCTAATAGTTGCACAGTCACGATAACGTCGTTAGAATTTCTTTTACAGAATGGAAGTCTTATACAGACACTTTTTTTTCGTTAACTTTCCTCAGTTTTCGTATTAACTTAAGTAGAAAAACAATCAATTAAAATTAGTACAATTTAAAAAAAAACAATTAAACTTACCGACAACATTGAGTTGGAACGCTAAAGACATCTTCGGTTCGGTATTCACTTGACACTCGTATATACCAGCGTCCCGCTCTTGCGGAAATTTGATTTGTAGTGTCCAGTTCTCTGATTTGTCTGGTCTTATCACCTAAAAAGAAAATTGAATATTTTAATTATATTCAAATATTTTTGAGGTTTTACAGAAGAAAATATATGTATATGACTCTCGACAGATCTCTGGTTTTATAAATATTTATACGTTTTTTAAAAATACTATATTATTTTCTTAAATATACATTATTTTATTTTTTCTTAAATCCAGTCATTTGGAAGTTAAAGGCAAGTTGGCTTCGAAGCTCTACATTCTGAACACAATGAGGCCGACTTCATATCGAAACACTGACTTATGCTGTATTAGGCTCAAGTCCGTTTTCATGTCTTCCCACCTATATATCCAGGCGCTGTAAAGTATCAATTACAACCACTTGAATTCATTCAGCGGCGGATAATTTGAATTGTTGACGAGCCCAAGCTCACAAGCGGTTTAGAATCCTTAATTTATTAAAAACGTTTATTTTTTCTCGATTTTCTACCGCTTTTACTAAGGAGAATTCTCTTAGGGATTGTTTGATTTGCTGCCATCATTTTCTTTCTTCCATCGTAGTTTTCGCCTCAGGAGAAAATATCATCCGCAATACCTTAACGCGGAGTTGCTGATCTTCGTTCGATCTTCCTATTGAGGTATTTTCTGATGCTATGATTCGAAAGCTTTCATCAAAACATTAGCATACAATCTAAATTACGGTAATAATTCACTTTAATAATTGACATATCCCGACATAACAGACAATTGAAAATGTTTCCAAAAGTTCCAACAGTAAATTAATAAAATAAACTTTTTCAAACTCAGTTTTAATTACTATAATGTGAAAAACATATTAATTCACATTTCACACTTTGCTTTATAAAATATAGAATTCTGATTTATTCCATTTTTTAATTATTTTTGATGCCAATGTGCGTGGGTATAGGACAGTACGTTACCTTTAGAAATATATACAAATCGATAAAAGAGTATAGAGTATATATAGGAGGTTCATATTACATATATGAAGAACACACGGGGAAGGGAGTACGATAAAAAAAGAAATTATGCTGAAATTATGAGAGAGTGACGTCAGTTGACTTTCTCTGTGACCCGTAATATCTTTTATAAAATGCTATCAATGGTGTAGTGAATCAAGTGTTATAAAATGAGCTTTTATTTTACCTGAAATCTTTGGTCTGAAGTGTAAGTTAGAATTCCGGCTGTTAATATGTGAAGATCACGTTTCCTTATCCATGATACCTGTAACAAATATAACATTGTCTTTGATTTTTCTTAGTTAGATAGTGGTACGTGTTTCATGTTATCAATAAAGTCTACCTGCCCAAGACAAGAAGGCATGTGTTTCATACAAATAGTTTTACCCTACTTATATTCTAAATGCGAGTTTGTGAGGACGGATGTTCATTCAACTTTTACGCAAATAGTACTGAATTAAACGGATTTAAACATAAGCTACAATTTATTTAAAAATATATATATAATTTTAATATAAGTATTTATATATTTAGTATAGATACTTATAATTATATAAGCAACAAAATAACAGTATAATCCATATGGGTGAAATACCTATTTTAACATAAATTAGATAAATATCTTTATAATATATGTCTAAATTAAAACGAAGATAGTCTTTATCTCATAATATATTTTAGCATAATATTTTTGTTGCCGTGTAATCGTCGCTTAGTGACGGTTCCTTGCGGCAGGAAGTGGAGCGGACGCTCCTACCTACTTACGTACATATAAACTATTGTAACCTCTTTGTCGTCAATATCTAAGTTATGTTTTATTATTAATATAACTCTCTATTTTCCTTCAGAGCCCACTATTGTTAACTAACGTTTTAATTTTTTATTATTTATATGTTTTTTAAAGTGCAATAAAGTATAATATATATTATATTAGAAAAAATATATACCACTACGGTTAGTTTCAGTGCGGCCACGACTCATCGACCGTACTGCTTGTAGTTATGTCAATAATATTTAATGTAAATAAAATAAATTATTTAATGTAATAATTTTATGTCTATAAATAAATAAATTGCAAAGTAAATGTAACATAGATGATAGCTGAAACGATTCTTTAAAGAAATAGCCAATAGTTTTATTAGCTAGTATATTTCGAATTTCATATTTTTACTTTTATCCTATCACTAAAGAGAAAAAGTGATATGCTTCGTTTGTTTAGGACTCGCACCCTTTTTAGTTGAAATGTTACGATATTTCTGATGTTCTTTCTATATATTTCTTACAGTTTTTGAATAAGATTTTTATCATATTAAATTTGTCTCTTATAATATAATTTATTATGAGAATATGAACTAATAGCTTGCACGCTTTTCCCCCAAAACAGGTTAAGCAGAGAGAATAGACTGCAGTGTCATGAATCTTCATTGTCAATATATATCATTATATATATATCCATCCATATTTTTTTATATACCTATATATATCCTATATACAACATTTGTTTCTCTATCGTACAATGTACACAATACCAAAGTCTCTTGCTATATAAATCAGTAACTATGAATACTTAAGTATTGATCAAGAGCTATTTTCGACCGTCACCGTGCGCTAAAATAATAAACGTACGTATAGCTGTTGTAAAGGCAGCTTTGAATACATTATGCACGTAAATATTCCGTTAGAATTAATCTATTATACTTTTTATAGTAAAATTATCCAGATGTTGTATTTTCCGTGTCATTAGTAAGCGAAAACTGTATTGCGGCGTTAAATTCTGCCGGCAGAAAGTGAGGAACGAAGTGTCTTAACACTAGGTTCCATCTGCCTACCCTGCTGTGTGCGGGATACAGCGTGAAGCTGATTTATTTATTTTTATTTTTTAGTTAGCGAAAATGTGAACTCCTATGTGTTAAGAATATTTTAAAAATCAATGTATCTATAGAATTTGTTCACTGAAGTATTAGTATATCACTGGAATATATATAATTACTTATAAGCCGTCTTATCTAAAAAAAAATCATATTTTCTTCTTCACTAAGGTAAAAATAAATGCAGTATTGTAATAAATTTACCATCAGCAGGCAAGGCAACTGACGAAAAGCGGAGAATAATGGAACACAAGATCTTTCTCTATTTATAAAAAAATAGGATATTCGTGACTACATAAAAACATTATATTGTTCATCCAAAAACCCTCTGATTAATTTTTAACAATAAAATTTTACCTAATACAAAAACCTTACTTACCGCTTTGTCGCCGAGCTGTTCAACCCTGCAGTGTAAGAACGCGGTCTGTCCGACCACGGTCGTCACATTCCTGGGGACGTTGTACTCGAAGTATGGAAACGAGCCCACACTGTCCTCGCCGTAATGCGCCGAGCCTGCAACATGAGTAACGTTGTTATAATGTTAATAGACTCATTAGTCCACATCGCTTGTGCTTCGAAAATGTTACCATCAAATTTTGAAGTTAATTTTAGCTTAGAATTTGTGTACAATTTCATAAAATAGTCGTTCAGAAAATAGTCTATTAAATTTTGGGTAAAAGCTAAAGCTTTCTGCTTTCTGCCTACTACTGTTATTATTATACTTATTAAAGTCAGAATAGAATCATTACATAAGTAAATCTCCAAAGAGGTATCATATTTTGTTTCATTCTCTACAAGTCGCTCAAGGAATTTGGTAAAATGTTGAATACATTTCACCAAATTCCTAAAATCAATTATATTATATAACTTTATGCTATATTATACAAAATCTGGGATTAAGTATAAAAAATACAATTTCGAAAATAAATACTATGAACATTATCAGTAATGTCATTTGTTATAGATACCAACATCCAGTAAAAGTTGAAGCACCATACATCACATACAGTCCGTTATTTACCAGCGGATTAAAAATGCAATTGGAAAATTCATATATAAATATCCAATAACTCTGCGTATATTGTACAACAATTAAGGTGACGCGTCTCGCGTTATACATAAATAATGTGACAACGCTGCAGCGTGGGTAAATCTGAAAATAAATTTCCATACATGTTTGCAAACCATTTACAAGGCAATGTTTTTTGGAATTCCGTTTGTAGCTGAGCCCAAATAGAATGGCAAATGACACAATTAGCGTAAACAAAGGTGAGTTGATTAAGAAATTATTTGGCCTGCGACAACATCTGAGCTCTAATGTGGGTTGCTGGCGGAGTACCCCCAAAATTTAGGGGTCACAAGACCCCTTTTTACATGGAATTGATGGCAGAAACTTTGGACACGGCAAATGAGGGTTGACTCAATTTTTGTTTTGACTTTTTACCCTCAAAATTTGAGTTTGTACATTCTAACTTTAACTGTTAACCAAAGTTTTGTAAGCAAAGTAAAATTAACAAATTAACTTTACAGCTGTTACTCGCTTCGTAACCATTTTTTGATACGTGAATGTGTTTTAACATTAAGATAAAAAAATACATATTTATTTACAAGTGTAAATAAATATTTAAGCGTATTCAGGTATATATCACTTACTTTATACTAAATAGGAAAAAAATATTTTCGTAGAATAACTATTTAGATACGTAAAAATATTTTCATAATGCGTAAATATTAAAAAGAATTCAATAGAATACATGAACGGAAAAATTCAAGAATGTGTCATCGCTTCTACAGGTGACAAGCTGCCTCGATTCTTGATCGAACAGCATTGGGATTCAACGCGTAGTGAGCATTCCCGCTAGCATTCCTCGTGTAGGTGTACAATCTGTACAGTATACAATTTACATGGATGTGAAAATATATAAAATATGTCCATTCGGACTTTTGTCTATTTGTAATTTTTTGTGCTTTAAAGACGAGTTGGTATACAATTTATTTATAATGACATTAAAGTTTTATGGTGAAAGTGCATTGCAGTTTATGATAAAAAATAGTTGCACTCTATCTATTTGTCAAACAAAACAAAACTCTTTAAATATATTTTAAATTTTGTTGATTTATTAATTAAAGTTCAGTGGAAAAGGATATAGCTCAGTTATTTTTACGGTACACCATAATACAGGCCCACGCTCATTCTATGATATACCACAGTAAATCTCAATAATAATACTTAACATTAGAAATCAATACATTAAGAATAGTATTTCTAGAAGACGAGAACATATATTTCTAGACATTTTTCTCATTTCATTCGCTGTGAATTCACTAGTCCGTAATCGCTGCCTTTTCAAAGCAAGACAGAAGATAGAAGTGAAAATTTTAAGTGGCAAGTATGCAATTAGACTGCAATGTCAAGAAGGTCAAGTGGGGACGAGCGTGGAATAAAATAAAGACGTAAAGACGATTAAACGTATTATGAGGGATTCCTTTTACATTACAACTTGAAGATAATATGGATTAAAATGGATAAAATTAATACAATTTTGTTGATTATTTATATATTAATTATATAAAGAAATGCTAATTCACTGAGTACACACTAACATGTACTATATAAAATATACCTACAAATATGTTTAATATTGACATTACATTGTACAGTTAGTACTAACTTCGCCTGCAGCCTTTAAGCCACCGTCATTTAGTCAAATTGTCAG
>JBAIZZ010000151.1:518340-542690 GCA_037355905.1 Heliconius aoede
GTTACAATTGTATTAATATAATTGGTTTAAGGCGCTCGTGTCGCGATGTTGACACTTTAATGAGAACCTCCCCGACTCCAATACTCATTGCATTTTAAGACATGGCTGAGAGAACTTTAATTAAAATTCGCTATAACGATGCAAACGCTAAAGTGAACACCATTCCGGAGGTCTTGAGGGGACCTATTGTCAATCTTGTTGTATTCTATCGCGGCGCTGTGATGCGATCATTTATAATTGAATATTGTAATGCGATTGACGTTTCTTTTCATATTTTTTTTTTAATTTATTTATTTTTTATTTTTTCTTATAGCTTCAATATAAGAGCAGAGGGAATTCAATATTAAGATACTTCCCCATTTTCGGCCTAATTTTTAAACAGCACTCTGAGTAGCGTTTCTCAACGCCACCCTTTATCTACCAGAATGGGGAAATAAAAATAATTTTAAAATCATTATTACCCCGAGTGAGAGTCGAACTAACAGCCGTTGCATTTAGAGTCACTGAATCGCAGTTGCACAGCAATTGCCAATTTCAAAATAATTATTAAACTAGTACTGCACTAGACATCCAATATTAGTGGGTAAGTACTAGTGTGATTGAGTGTGGGGCGTATAGCTTTATTTTTAATGGAAAATGGTAAAATTTCGCTCAGTATTGTTAATTATAATTGACGTGACTAATAATTGCCAGAGATTAATAAAAGTTTTCGAATACTATTTTTACTATTAATTTTAAGCGGGAGAGATTTTTTTTTATATTTCCAAAAAAATTTTTATAGAATAGGTCAACTTATTCACATTATTATTCATGTTTCAGCATAAGTATAAAATACACAGTGCACGTACTCGTATATCACTCCGCTTTAAACGCAAAAAAGTTAATATGTCCCTTTCATGACATGAATCTTGATCAAATCTATTATTAAATAGTTAAGGTTGTTAACCTATAAGTAAAAACCTTTTTGATTTATTCAAATTAGTAAATCTTCTATCTTCTATATATTATAAAGAGGAATGATTGGTATTTTTGTATGTATATTTGTATTGTTTTCCACACAAAAATTACCGGATCGATTTACAAAAAAATATTTCACTATTGGAAAGCTGCCTTTTCACTGACCAAAATAGGCTATATAACACTTTCAAAAAAATAAGAATCCCTAATAAAAATGCAATAATGTAACAAATTGTGAAGAAAAAAAAATTCTCTTAAAAATTCTATCATCGTGTGAGCTGTGAAAACTATTGACGATAGAACAAATTAATGTTCTACAATATTATAGAACGTATCAATATCTATAATTTCTTGGAATATTTAAATAAACAGATAACAAATTAAGGTAAACAAAATTATTATATATAGAAAGCTGAAATTAAGAAAAAATTTCTCGATATTTTAAGGAAACGGTAAAAACGGGTTCATACGTTTAATAGTCTGGCTTATACGGAAAATATGATATTTTTGCGAATACAAAATCAACGTCAAAAACAGTAAACATAATTATTTAGCCTTCCTTGCGTACGACAGTAAACCTCTTATTCAGGAATAGACGTGATTTAATATGTAAATCATAATAAATGTTACCCAAGCACTCGAATACGTCTCGAAGCTTATTTCGTAAGCGTTTCATTCATTATAAAATTTATACAAGTTGTTTAATCCTTAATTTTCTATTTTGTATCTTTAAATTATTACCTGGGACTTTGTAGCTGATAAATTGAAATATAGACAGATTGGTTTTATTTAAAACTAATAAATTCAAGATGAAATTGCTACTTGCTATATGCTAATATAATATATTTGTATTTTCAATAAGTGCATATAAGTACAATCATGATACGTCTATTACATAATATTTTTTATTTATATTCACAAAATCTCCCACGTACTACGAGGTTGGCGCAGAACCTAATGTTTTCGTGGATTCATTTTTCACTTTCCGCCCACACACGAACATTACATGCTAGATGGCAAAACCTACGCAATTCTGTCCAGTGAAGCCTTGAAAATAGCTTTATATTTTAAAATTAATTTAAAAATTCCCTTCTTCCATAGATTATATGGAACAATATTTATCATAAATATAGCTTATATTTATGATGATTTATATACATTCAGAGGCGGTTTCACAATTTTCGTAAAATGTAGGTAGAAAGTTTGTTATAGTTATTGTAATAAATTGTATCTTATAAGTAACTTCATGTCTAAAGATTTTACTGATAAGAAACTTACTTTAAAATAACAAAAATAAAAAAAAATGCTTAAAACAAAATTAATATACACAAACAAATAATTCCAAAACCGGTCGATTCCCACATGGAGGAATGAATTATTTATTAATATATTATTTTTCTCGTTCTGGTACCAAGGCAAAACGCAGCGTTAAGCTTCGCCACTCAACACCCAGTGCTTCAACAATTTAACAGAAAGTGGGGACAAAAAGTGGGGAAAAAAAGCAAATATAGTTTAATTTTGAAGAAAGTACACACATTAATTACTCATTGTGCAACAAAGCTCCACGCTATTTGGAAAAGGCCGCTACTTTGTACTGCAGTAGTTCAATAGTATTTAAATCAGGAGCAAGTGCGAGCCGAGCCATTATTTGAATGACGGCGCGGCGTCCTCTTATTTTCAATTTAAGCAGTTTGTTCGTAGTACAGCCAGCAACACTGTATCGCTCGTTATCTCATTAAAATTTAATTACACTACTGCCGTTTAATTTCTAAATGACCACTTCTTTATTACGTAACTAAGTAAGTACGTGAATGAATAAAATGAAATGTTACTTAAAAAACTAGAATATTGTTGTGTGACATTTACAGGGTGAGTTCTTGGTAGTGTGAGCCTCGTCGCTAGGCGAGTTGGAAAGTTTATGATAAGACAAATCTGTGATTTTTCCAATTTGGAATACTTTGCCGTCCATTTTTTTGATGATTAAATAATTAGAAGTAAATTGATTTGAACTTAATTTTCTTATATATTTGTAGTTATAATTCGACGTGCTAAAAGTGCGTCAGAATATATTTCATATAGCTATTTGACATTAGCGTAAAAGTGTATTTGTCTTATGTAGGTATAAATTAAGTAATTTTTATGTTTTTTTTAATTTTCACATATCCCCTATATATTTTATAAAACTTTAACGCTTAAACGTATGCCTTAAAAAAAGATTTACATGTTATTGATAAGCAAATATTAAGAGTCCAAGAGTCGATTTGTACAAAATTCACAGTTTGATCAGCGGCAACTTGCTACCCCATAATTTTAAGTACAACTTCCGGAGTCGTATACAAATAAACTTTTTTCACCAGCCGTGACCGCAACAAAGGGAGAAGAAGAATTTTTTAGAAGACATTAAAACTTGTACGTTAACAAGTTGGGATGATTCAAAGGCATTTTAATGGTAGACTGAGAGTTCCAGAACTTTCTGGGAGATAAACTTACTAATTGAGAACTTTTGCCACTGAAAAAAAAACGGAAACATGACAGTCAAGATTCGGTGGAGTGTAATGCGCTTGTTTTTTTTAAGAACGCTACTTTTTAAATTCAATTAAATGAAATGGAAAAGAGATAATTTTTTGTTAGTTTTTCCAATAATTGTTGACTGTTCCTTCTAAAGTTTGATGGAAGGGTTTGAATTTTTTGTAAAGCGATAACAATTGAATACACAAAAAATATTAATTTTGAATAATTTATAAGAAATGAAAGGAAGTCATTGAGGAAAATTGAGGCCGGTCGTGGCGCAGGGACACAAAGTGTCACAGTAAAACCGACTAGTTGTGGGCATAGGCGTAGTCCAGCTATTCTCAACAGAGCAACGCCATATAATTTCAAAAAGTCAACATTATCAATGAATATTATTTAATCGTTTTACTTTATAAACTGACAGATAAGTGGACACTAAGCCATAAATATATGTTATGATAAAACTAGCTTTTGCTAGATTTCTATGTTTATTTATTCTGAATTCCCCACTACGCCTGGCCAGGAATAGTATATTCTATTACACTTATTATATTATTATATTACATTATTATTTATATTATATTGTATAGCTTTTAGTAAATTCACTGCTAGATTTCTATTTCTTTGTATAATCATCTTGAATAATATTTTCTATTTAATTTAAAATTGTTGTACTACTTCTTAGGTCAGCAGACATATGAAAGTTTTAGTCTTGTTAAAGTATTTATAATATTATGTCTCTGCATTCACATTTGTCAGGCAGTCGGTCCTTAGCTCTCTTTGGGGACTCACTCATGGAATTTTGGACGAAAATTTATTTAGCATGTTAGATATCATACTACGTTTAATATCTTATCTTTACTTAAAAATTAATTCTGTTTTTACTAGCGTAACTTTTAAATGTATCTCATCTCTAAATGTTAATACTTAAATAATTTAAATCAGCTTTACACTTTATTCCATCACATGGCAGAGTAAGCAAAGAGAATGTAGTGTTGAGATACTCTGTTGCCAATTTTCCACTGAATTCCGGAGGCATTAGCGTGGCGTTGAGTTTTGCCGTTCAACAGCGTGAAGCTGATTTTTCTTTAATATTTCATTATTTATATTATAATCAATCTCCTTTGTGGCTGTTGACGGTTGAGAATTCAACTGCCATTTAAATAAATAAAACATTTAATATTTCTATTTTCTTCGCTGTGGTGAAGTTACACGTTGAGTTCCGCCGCTCAAAACGCAATGCCTCCAGAATTCGACGGAAAGTGGAAAATGGAAGTCTTAATGCGAATGGAGTGTTTTAACACTTGGTTGCCTACTTCGATATGTGCGGAATTTAGCTTGAAGTTTAGATAACTGTATTAAAATTATTAGTCAATATTCCTTAAATATCCTTAAATAAATATTCGTATAGTTCAAGCGGGCGAAGCCACACGAGGGTTCAACATTTTAAACCAAATAAGGTACTAAAACTAAATGTATATCACCATTTAAATATATCTTTACCTACTGAGAATAATATGAAGAAAATCCAAAAAGTAATAAGACTTCTGTAACCAAAGAGTCATATAGTTCATAAAGTCAACAGTTTATGGAAACATAAACTGTAGTAAACTTTCAATGTCTTATTCAAAGTCCATATGTTCTAAGATATAAGGGTGATTTTTCTAAATATATTATTATTTGCTAGTGGCGATAACGTTTGAAAGTAATATAGTGGCTACGAACAATGTATTAGAGGCGTGTGGTCTTCTTAAGGAGTTTTATACTGAAATTCTCTTTGCGTGGACTTTGAGGCGTAAATGATTTATTTTGTGCTCTAGTGGAAAATTTGAG
Organism: Heliconius aoede; assembly: GCA_037355905.1. Taxonomy (NCBI): domain Eukaryota; kingdom Metazoa; phylum Arthropoda; class Insecta; order Lepidoptera; family Nymphalidae; genus Heliconius; species Heliconius aoede. Next base: position 523,642 of record JBAIZZ010000151.1, read on the forward strand.
AAATTTTCTCTTAGTGCTTCTGTACAGTAGATTCGTCTAGATGTGTTGTCTGTCTGTCACTCAGTAATGTACCTTATAGATATGTAGACCGTAGAATCGCTTACGACTTCTCCTGCGGTTTCAAATAAACTTTGAGCTCATACTTACATTACGAGAAATTCTCTTTTTTGTATCATTGCCATGTTGATTAATACATTTAAAATATTTTTTTATAATTATTTATAACTAATAAAAATAGATAAACCTTTTCTTTTGTTCATTTCGTTTTTCTTTTAAATTATACTTTTATCTCTAGAATTTATAATATATAATAATAATAAAAAATAGTTTAGAATAATTTAGATTCTCGAGATATTTTTAATTTTTTTTTATAAATAAATAAAAAAAATTTAAAAAAATCTCAAGAATCTAACTTATTCTAAACTATTTTTTTATATTATCGTAGTAACCATTATTTATAAATTACATTATGAGACAATGTAATCACTCACTATTCACCTTTATCACCTTAAACTATGACATAGACAAGTAATTAGTATAATATATTATTATATTAATATAGGATTAAAGACGAATTATCCTGTAAATATGTCATACGTGTAGTACAGTAGTTGTAGCAATTGCGAGTAGTTATTACTCGAAATAATATTTATTTATCGAAATACTTTTTTTATATGACTAATAAATAAATGGAATATCTATTGTTATTAAGAAATAACAAAAGATATATATGTATAATAAGAATTGTACACGAAAGAAATAAATGAAATAAGCATATGAATTGAGTGACCTAGTAACTAGTAATGTTATGTATATCTACTCTGTGTTATTAGATGTAGTTCTACCCACACCACGAGGGCGTGAATTGTGATCATTATTTTGTAATATAAAGATTAAAATGGAATAGAATTTAACAATTCCATTCAAATAATCTCGTATGGAAATGCTGAAAGTTTACAGAACAGCTGTCTAATCTGAATAGCAAGTACTTTCTAAGCAGTTCGAGGCGGAATATCGAATACTCTAATACCATGTGTTTCCATGTATGACCGAGTTGGATGAATAGATTTCGAACTATTCATGATATTTAATGAGTAGGTGACTTTATGGTGCAGTGAAACGTCGTTTTGCCATAAACACATCGGTTATGGGTTTGATTGCCACTCGGGAAAATGTTTATATTTAATTTGTTTACATTTTGTTTCTTGTAGACAAAGCGCAGCTTTTAGTTCCGCCGCTAAACACTCAATGCCTTAAAAATGCTGGGGAAAGTTTGAAACGGAGTGTTTTAACACTAGGCCCTGCGTTTTGGGGGGTCCCGCTTTGCGGGATAAAGCGTGTTAAAGATAAAAATTGTATTTTTCTAAGAAATATTAAATATAATATATATCTATATATATATTTATATCATGTACACATCCACTTGACTAAGAATTACAAATTCCAAGAGCCACGATAATAAATAAATTAATAATTTTAAAGAGGAAAGCTAGTCAAGTTAAATAGATCTACACTGTAACCCGCATATAGCCAAATAGGTAGAGGAAACCTAGAATTGAGACACTGTACTGTACATTTTCCTCGATTTTTTAATATTGCGTGTTTAGTGCCGAAACCCAAAATAAAGATTCCGTTTTAACTTTATGTGGAGCTAACCCTAAAATGAATATTTCATTACATAAAATTTATTGTTTTCACTGTTAAAAAAAATGACATTCACATTTGATGGACAGCGCCGTCAGTGGGTTGTTATTGATCTACCAATCAATTTGTAAGCTTCGGTACTGCATGTCGTATAAAAACCAAACATATTATTTTTTCTTCATTTTTCACCGAATAACCCCTTTTTGATTGTATTTTCAATTGGTCAATATAGCGAAAACTCGTTTTTTTTATTTTCTATAAAAATATTTATACGTGTAATTTTTAAAGCATGTGTCTAAAGTGTAAATTGTAAATCTTTTTAAATAAATGATATTGGTTTGCATAAAAATAATACCTAATTAAGTGAAGTTTTACATAGGACAATCACTATCACTCCTAAGAACGTTTAAGAAGCATCCTTTCAAGGTCTACTTATAAGTAATAAAGTTAAAAATAGTTTTACAAATATTTTAAAATTTTGATGTCGGTTTTTTTTTTTTTATGGAAAATCACAAGGCAAACGAGCGCACGGGTCACCTGATGGTAAGTGATCACCGCCGCCCACGACCCCGTGCAACACCAGAGGAGCTGCAGGTGCGTTGCCGGCCTTTAAAATGTGTCGAGCTAATACTACAACTACCTTACTTATATCAAATTTTGTTTTTTTTTTGCCTGTTTGTTTTACTTGGCGTCGACTTCAACATTATAAAATCTTTGTAAGATTATTTTTTACTTTTAAATTCGTTCTTTGCAATCGGTCTTTCTTTTTGTTAAAAATTAATTTATTTCCATCAATATTAGGGTATATGGTTTCAAGTATGAGATATTCTTAAAATTTCATATGTAAAGCTAGTTAAGCACGAATAGAAATAAAAAAATATCTGCACGTTAAAAAATATTTTTAATATAGCAAACACAAAGTAAATATCGGTTTTGTTTGGAATAGATTCGATTAACTGAAAGTTGACATTTGTTTTGTCAATAAATCACACATGTGTTACTTTGTTGATGTTACAAAATGTATACAAAACCGTATGTGCGGCGTTAACAGGGAAATATATTTAAAATTTTAATATCTTTGGTATAGTAGGAGGCAAAGCACGGCGTTATGTTCCGCAACTCAACACATAATGCCTCCAAAAACTTAACTTATCTACACGCCAATTAAACTTTCTAAATTCAATATCTTGTCTGTCATTCAGTACGTAACTAAAGAGTTTTTTTTTAAATAAGATATGTTGGTTAAATACTAACTATTATTATAATACAATATTCGTTATTAACACCTCAGTAACATAGAAACATGACTTAAAAAGCCTTAAGAAACATATTTTGTGCTGTAATCTAGCGGGCGTATATTATAAACATGTATTTACAGTGCCTAATTGTATCTTTGAATATACATGATATCTTTGAATGGAGGTCTAAGGAAAGCCTATTTAAGCCAAGCAGTATGAAGGGATTTTCCAAATGTCAACGCCAAAGTGTGAAAAAGGGTAAACTAGTATTTATTTAATTAATTATTTATTTATTGATTTAATTGGGCTTATTCAGCTTCGAGCTTTTTCCTGTTAGAAGGCCCGACAGAGGGAAACTAGTGTGATGATATTGCTTTCTCTAGTTTCTGATTGAAATGGAAATAATTTAAATATACTTATTGATAAATGGAAATCAAACCCAAAATTATTGCATTTAGAGTCAAATGTTGTGACACTGCGTTAGAAAGGCCTCTATCATTATAAATTATTATCATATTACTTTTTACATTTTTATAATAGTTTATTTTAACTTTTATCTCAGCTTCACGCTGTATCCCGCACACAGCAGGGTAGACAGAGGGAACCGTTCTGCACTTTCTGTCGAATTCTGGAGGCATTGCTTGTTGAGTGGCAGAACTCAACTGCACGCTTTGCCTCGACGCCAGAGCGAAGAAAATGGAAATATAAAAATATAGAACGAAATATCTTAGCACAAGGTTCTTTCTATCTACCCTGCTGATACAGCATGATACTAAAACTACAAATATTTTAAATTAGATACAAATTGAAGCGTCCATAATGAAGTTGGCTAATTGAGGCACTGTCAATAATTTATTTTGGAAACTCGCTCCGCCCAGCTTTACCTTCACTAATAAACCTGTTTGTCCAATTAACAAGTTTAGCATTTGACGGAACTTTGTTTCAGAACCAGCAGCTTTTCCAGTAAACGTTAATAAAAGTCTATTTAAAATAGGTTGATTACAGTTGTATAATTTAACGCGTAGCTTTTAATTTAGAATAAATACATAGATTTTCACTAATTAGGTGAATAATAATAAATAGCTATACAGAGGTTTCGATGTAAAAGTAGATGCTGAAAGATCTATAAGGACAGCATTTATGAAGGTAGCTGGATTTAAAAATTTTGTTTAGTAATTCGTTTTTTAACATATGTACAGTATAGTCGGTACAGAGAACATTACACAAGAGACTTTTCATGTTCACGAGAGAACCTCAAAGCCTCGCTTTCTCTTCATACAAGAGCGAGAAAATGGAAATAATTTATTTCTCTGATTGGAAATCGAACCCACAACCGTTGTGTTTACAGTCAAACGCTGTGCCATTGCGCTATGACGACCCCCGGAACTAATTTAGACAGTATCAAAACGAAATAATGAATTCTAATTCACAATTTGGTATTACAGTTTTAATTTAGGTTTGGCTTTTCCAATACTGTACAAATATAATAAAAAAGGAATCTAGTCCAGGAGTCACTATTTGACTGTCATAAAAAGAAGAAGAATTCGAAACACAAGCAATTAAACGACAACCCCACTTATTGCATTCTTTCATTTGTAATCCCTAACGAAGAAAAGCAAAGAGATAATCTAAGAAATCGATCAAAAGCAAAAAAACAAACATCAAAGACACAAACAATGGTTAACTATAAGGCAAAGTCCCCATAAAATCCCAAAAATGTAGAAGGAGGTTCCACCATGTTAGAATGTTACAAATACAGCTAGAACTTAGTGTTAAGAAAATACTACGGTTGTTGAGTGGGGTCGCGTTTTGCTTTCATAAACGATATTAGGTCCGTACGTTATAATTTTTATAGAATACAATAAGAGTTTTATAAGAAATATAATCATTCAATCATTACATTCACAGGGCAAAATACAATATTTAAAACAAATATGACAAATATCAAAGAATCTGTTCTATGTTTTCAATAGTCTTATCCAATTAAGGCAACAATCCATTTTATAGATAACCATAACAACTAGTAACTTGAAAAAATAAACAAATTTTCAAAAGCCTACAAATCTTACAATACAAACAAGGTTTTAAATTATCACATAATTCCACTATAAGCGTTCCAAAGTAGCAATGTTTGTAAATACACTTAAGTTAATGTGTTTACTTCCGCTTATATCTGAAGTTCATGAAAATTTCTCTCTGTGTAAGGATATTTACTCAGAACTTTACAAATTTGCTTTATACAACTCTATCTTGTTACTTTGACTGAATACAGTATAGTAATTTTTGCAAAACCCCCATTGTCTGATGTATGTGATTTAATGATGAACTGAAAATGAGTGACAGATCTAAATGCCGGGCTTTTAAATGGGTCATTATTGAATAAAGTTGTAAAATTTAAGTACTTGGGCCATATTATTACTGAAAATTTGCGAAATAGCGATGACGAAGACATTGAGAGAGAGCGTAGGGCGTTGGCGGTAATAAGCAATATGGTCGCACGTAGGTTTGCCCGTGGTGCTGCGGCTGTCAAGATTACCCTATTTCAGGCATTTTGTTAGTTATTTTACTCGAGTGGACTGTGGGTGAATTATACGCGTCGAGCCTACAACGCACTACGCGTACAATATAATAATGCCTTCAGAATATTGTTGAGTCTGCCGCGGTTCTGCAGCGCCTCAGGAATGTTCGCGGACGCTCCGGTTGACAGATTCCACACTATAATGCATAAAAAAGCATCGTCCCTACACTAACACTAAATAGATATTAATCTGAAATAAATTATTTTTATTTTATTTATTTATTTAATAATAATTCATTCCCTCGAGTAGTGATAGAACCCAGAACCATTGCATCCTCACAAAATATATATATAAATAAAATAAAATAAAATATACATATAAATAATGTAAACAAAATATATCACATCATATAGTACGCCTTTTTCGTATCATACAATCCAAACCAAAATAAAATACATTCAAAAAAACAGCATTCAGAAAACAGAACAATATTTGGCACTCAATTTTTCTCTATAGACAGCTTAAACTTAAACTTTCAAAAGCTATAAAATGAAGAATCTGATCCGTTATCCACAATCATTGTTAGCGATGCCGGCAACAAATTATGATTTATCACAAAAGTTTAGAAAAACTACCTTGTTGTTGAAAACGAATAAGTGGCTAAGTTGTCAGAAGGATGAGATTTTGCGGTTTTGAATCTTATTTTCAAAGATTTTGAGATTATTATTGAAACGCTGGTTAGATTGGGTTTTATTTATTCATATTTGGATACAGTCCAAATAGGTTTCGAGGTTCGTGTGCGATTTATTTACGATGTCTCATATTTTGTACGCAAATTTTGAATGGACGTTAAACAATTTCTATCGAATTGCTAAAGTTTTTTTTTGTTATAGTTAAAAAAAAAAACAATAATTTAATTGATAATTATATAGTCTTTAGTTCTATAAGCTTAATAATCATACTTAATTTTTTTTTAATTTCTCGCTGCATCCTCGCATAGTACGGTAGGCATTCCCACTAAGACATTTCAGTTCTCCACTGTCCGCGGGATTCTTGGCGGCATTTTGTTATAAGTGGCGGATCTCAACGCCGTGCTTTGCTTCGTAACCAGTGCGTGTTAATATTTCATACCCAGTGGCACACTTGTGGTGGCCCTACACCACCACTGGCCAAGATTTAACATATTGAATTGTTTTATGACTAGTACCTAGAACATTATTATTTACCCATGCTGCGATGTGTGAGGCCAACGATTATTGATTTTTGTCAAATTGTCAAATACTATGATAGCTGCTTCCCTAGGGATAAAGCGTTTATTATTCGTTTATATTTTGCCACAAAATAACATTATATGAATGTTAATATCATAATTTCAGCTAGTTATTGAGACCACTTTCAATTTGAGAACTTAAGGAGAATGGGCGTATATAGTATAAAGAGAAAATATTTGAAATAACAATTTGTAACAAAATAATTTTATAACCAAATAAATAATAATTAACCAAAAGCGTATATTATTGAGGCTTTTATTGCGATAGATGCGCTTTCGATCCCGACGAGAATGATTATACTCAATTTTCTTCTACTGGCAAGTAACAGAAGCCTTAATTTTTTGCTCACAATGTCACGACAGTTGATTGGAAACCGAAATATGAACATTCTTAACATCTTCCTTTTTTCTACTTATCCTGTTATATACGTTAAAAAACTTTAAAGTTTTAAACCACAAATATTTCACAAGCATTTATTAAAATAACAAAATTAGTTGATCCTAAATAACTTGCTTCTTTGTTTTTCTCTTGAAACATGATCTGTCCGCTATTTTGTTAAGAAAACTTCAAACGATTTACTCGAAGTAATCGCTGGTAAAATCAGAATAGCGACTCAACAGCCTCTAGAGCTATTTTAAAGTTAGGCATTTATCTGTTCATCTCGCAAACTCTTCTTTGATGCAAAAACGCTGACGTAATTCTTGATAAAAAATGTTGACGCTATTTTCCATTATGATTTCGTGGCGTAAATTAAAATTTTCTTGTTTATATCAATTTATGAAAAATCTGTTTTGTGATATTATTATAATATTATATTTATCTTGTATTTTAGGGTTTGTTTGTTTAATATAGTGGTATATATTAGGAAAGTTTTAATTTATTCATCGTTTTTAGTGGATGAAATTTTATTGATAATAATAGTGTCGTTTTAAAATCAGCTACAAAATTGTTTAAGTGCTACATCATACAATAATTGTAGTTTATATTATTTCGAAATAATATATAATTTTTAGTAACAATACTTCATCTCCACCTTAAAACCTTGAGCCGAACGCTCGTTTGCCTTGTCCTCTCCCATAAAAAAAAATTACTTTAATATAAATTTATTAAACTAAATTACTTATTTCTTTACGTTACTATATTTCCATTTTTCTTCGCTCTGGTGTCGAGGCAAAGCACGGCGTTGAGTTCTACCACTCAACACGCAATGCCTCCAGAATTCGGCAGAAAGTGGGAAACGGAATCGTCTTAACACCAAGGTTCCCTTTGCCTACCCTGCTGTGTGCGGGATACACCGTAAAGCTGAAAAAAAAACAGACGCTGTGCCGCTGCGCCACGACGGCCTCATATAATATATAATAATATTAAATTACATATAATATACTTACTTTTGTGTCAAACAAAGCGTACTGCAGGTGCGGAAGTTCTGCATGAATTCCCTTTGGGTTCGCGCAAATCGATTCCATTATTTCGGTAAAATACTACGAGAAATTGAACGTTTAATAGATTTAGGTGTGTTCATTGATCTATGTCCATATATTAATGTACTTCAATTTATTATATTACGTAAATTGATAAATTATGTTTTATTATTATTTAAAGCAAATTAAAGTAAATATTGTAAACATTTAACGAGTACAAACAAAACAACATTAAAATGTAATTAAAAAAGGTTATACATGAATTAATGATTTGAACTTAGCTTACGAAATGGGTAAGTTAGGCTTCGCGGTTAGCTCCCACTCAAACCTACGCGTGAATACTGGTGTTACATTATAAAATATGCACGCGATTAGGTCGAGGCTTCGTGGCTGAAAATTGGAACAAATTAAATACTTTGAAATAGGTCGCGTTGTAAATATTTCAATAAAATGTTGAATTATGTTGTAAATTAAAAGTTTTCATGAATTTATAATGTGAATATATCATTAAAGTTATGTTTGAAATTTGAATATTGTGTGGTGTATTTATTAAGTTTGTCACAGAGTCCATCGTGGCGCAGCGGTGGAGAACATTTGTCAATTTTCAATCGGGAAACGAGTTGATTTCATTTCCTTATCGTGTTTTGTTTCCTTTTCTTTTAACAAAAAGGTTTGTTACTCAACACGAATTGACTTGAAAATTGCGTAGAAAGAAAAGGAGTGTCTCAACACTAGACTTCCGTTGAATAACCTATTATATGAAAAATAAAATGAGAAGCAAAACAAGAAAAAGATTTAGTGTTGATGCTTTTAAAGCGTTCGGAGTGGGGGTAACCCTTGGTGGTGGATATATAAAAATTGTGAACTATACAGGATTATATAACTCACTTTACACGGTCTTGTAATGTAGAAAAAGTGGGAAGTGTCTTAATGGAAACTGAATTTCTTAACATTAGTTTCCCAGGTTCCTTCTGCGTAATTTGCAATATGCATGATACAGTGTGAAGCTAAAAAACTAAATATCTATATAATTCACTATTAACTTTGTTTCAATATCAAAAAAATACTTATTTACCAGTTGAATCGTCTTCTTTCAAACCGCTAAAATGGATTCAAATTAGAGAGAAACATTTTTTCTAAAGTTACGCTTAACCCTTAAGAGGATAAAAAGTATTACAGAAGTTTTGAAGGAAAACTTGTGGTTCCTTTGATAAATTAGACAAAGACTTTAAATAAATATTAATAGTCTACGTGTGCGTATATATAAAGAAATAACTGAAATTATTTGAATAACTTTGTTTTTGTTGTATATTTTGTGTTATAAAAAATATTTCATAAAATATTAAAATAATCTGTATAAAATGTATTATTTAGTTGTTTCATGTATTCTACATAGAGTGATAAGTAAAGATAACCTTGTGTTATGCCACTTTGTTCTCTATTTTCAGCAGTAATTTGAGACATTGCGAGTTGAGTGGTGGAACTCAACGCTCCACTTTGCTTCCGTACCAGAGCAAGGAAATAAAAATATTAAATATTTCACTCCTCGGAGTAGAAACTGCACCCACAACCGTCGCATTTACAGTCACAAACTTGTGTCCCTGCACCACGACGGCCTCTCATCTTGTCATATTAAAATTACTTTACATTTTTTAATATTTTTTTCTATCGAATTGATTTTCAAATATTTCATTTACATAACCATTAATCTTGATTAAATAAATTAAATAAATTGAAAGTAGTCTCCATATGGAGAAAACTAAAATCCAAGTTGAACAAAACAATGAAGCTGACAGGCCATCCGGCGAGTACAACAGAGTCAAATCGCAAAAGAGCTTTCAAAGGACGATACGGAAATACAAGTAACTATTTAATAAACTATTTCGTGGAATATGTATTAGGCTTGTTTATATATAACTTTATAACATTTAGTTTTGTCTAAAACACTAAATAAGATGTTAGACAAGTAGGTATTTAATGAGCGAAAAATAAGGATATGAAATTATAGGTACTTCCTGCTTACTTCTTCTGAAATTACTTTGTTATAAAGACACGACATTTCAAAGTTTTTTTTTTATTCAAATTTAAATATAAGCTCCGCCAAACCATAATTTGTACACTACAAGATTTAATTTATGTAGAGCTATGTAATATATATGAATTAGATGAAAATATGTCCTTTACAAAATTACATCTCATATACAATGATCATTTTAAACAGACAGTGAAAAATTACTAAGATATGATTGATGAAGAGAGAGCTGGTCCGTTTAAAAAACGTTTTTCGATACTTAATTTTTCTGTCGGTGTGTGTCGAGAGTGATGGATCATGCTTCCAGAAAACAAATTCAGTGTCAGACTTATTAGACAATGCAGTCAAATTGCTGTTATATTAAAAACCTAAGAATTACGTATAAAATATGAAGTTATTTTATATTTTATTATCCAGATTAAAAAAAAGTAGTAAATAGATTAATCTAGTCTAAAGGAAGCGCTAAGCCGAATTTAACGAGGTCGCGGCACTGGAACATAGATAAAATGCAAACTAAAATTCAAATTTTGATAAAGCAAAATCTGTCTTTCTCTTGTTTCACTACTAGCGACCCGTCCTTATTTTTAGCTATGAGAAATAGAAAAATATGTTTTTCAAACAGGTTTTTAATATTAAAATATGTCGAGATTATTATGTAGACTAAGAGAAAAGAATTTATAAACATTTTCATTAAATCGTATAAAATAGGTGAAGTTTAGTTGAGAAGGAGATTTGTTATCAACAGTTTTGTTAAGTTTATTTGAGTATATTTTATATTTTCTTTGAAAGATGGCTTATTAGAGAATAAAATTATAATATATACTAACTTTTAACTTTGTTAGTTTTAAAGAGGCATTTCCTCGCTCTGGCGAGGCGTTGATATGTTATTCAAAACGTAATGCCTCAAGAATTTGGTGAAAAGTAGAAAACGAAAGTGTCATAACACTTAGTTCCCAGATTCCATTTGCTTTCTCTGTTATGTGTACAGTGTTACAGGTAAAAAAAGGAAAATAAAAGATTAAATTATCAACATACCAACGCCTAAACGTGCTTATAGTCAGTCTGTCGATGACTGCAATAGTATTATGTGAGGTTTTCTTGATTTGTACATTTTATTAAGATTATATACAAATATTTCAACTAAGTACTAAATAAACGTCCTATTAAAATAAAATAAATTTACCTTTACGGGTTAAAAATGTTTGCAATACTATTACGTCATTGATTTCCTCATATGTAGAAGCTCGTAGGTACATATCGAGAAGTCCTTTGCTGTAGAAAACAGCGCTATTCAATCCAATTGATTTCCACTACAAGTTTTCAAGGCGGATTTTAAAGTAACATGTTGAGTATATTTCGTACACTGGATTTTCCTACACTGTGTCGGGTGATTGGGAACGTCAAGCCTCGTAGCGTCGAAAAGGCTGTGTCTAAAGTTGCTTTACGGTGAAAGCACAATTTCATAATATTACTTGCGATCCAGTCTGACGTCCAAATTCTATTCTTGAAATATAGAAATAACAATAGAATGTATGAGAAAATTGTTACGTTTAAAAAATAGATAGACACTAAATATGTATAATACAATTTTTACAATTTTTTTATAAGACTTCCAAATCCTTTACACTTCGTAAGATCACTTTTTTATGCTAATACTACAAATAAGAGGAGTTTGCTTGGTTGAATGAGCTAATCTCAGGAACTACAAGTTCGAATTGAAAAATATTTCTGTGTTGTTTAAAGAGAGGAAATGTCAAAACCGGAGAGCTGGCAAGGTTGCGCTGAATTTTTTGTTAGAGAAAAAAAACGTTTACGAACATTCCGAGCTTTTCCTTTCCATCAGAGCAAAGAAATGAAAATATTAAATAGATAATTTCCCTGAGAGGAACTCGAGCCCACAACCCCTGCACCGCGACGGCCTTAATTAATAATTTTAAAGTCTTTTTAGGCAACGCTCGAAGTAAATAACTCGTACTGTGTCACCAGCCATAAATTTTACGGATTACAAATATTCAGAGGCAAAATGTTGTGGAGTAAACAAAATCATAATTTTTACATAACGAGTTCTATGCAGATAGATTTGAATAACTTATACTCATACTTTATGTTTTGAAATACAGAGTTGTAGAAAATACTGTTTTCATTTTTTTCATATTCTGTGCACTCTACTTTGTTGTTTTATAATATAAATATATACAGCTGAGGTACATAATATATATGTACATAAATATATAAAAAAGTCAGTTACTTTTTACAAGTATTTAATTTTTTATATATTCAAATATAAATTATGCGTATATTTTTATATACATGTTGTTTATGCATGTATAAAAATATCATTCACTTAGTTTTATATCTATTGAACCTTTCGGAGTTAGTTAAGATATTTCATTTCCTACTTTTCGTCGGATTTCCGAGATGCTGACTGACGGAACTCAAGGTTGTGCTTTGTCTTATGCCGAGAACAAGATCAGAGGCTGTGCTATTGCGCTACAACAGCCTCAATACAAAAATCGACTCGGTTGTGGGTACGATCCCTACTCGACGAAATTATATATTTATTTAAAATGTATATTTTCCTTTCTTTACTATAGTGTCTAGGCAAAACGTGGCGTTGACTTCCACCACTGACACACAATGCCTCCAGATTTTGGCGGAAAGCGAGGAACGGAGTTTCTCATGAGGTTCCCTCTGCCTACCCTGATGTATGCGGGATACAGCGTGAAATTGATTATTAAAATTATAATGTTAGACACAATGTAGTAATAACTATCAAATTATGCCACGACAATAAAAAAAAACTTCAAATAAAAATAAATTTAGAAAAGTGTTGAAACTAGCAAATAAGTAGATATGCGTAATATTAAATATAATCCATGAATTTCAATAGTAGTACACAACATTTTTCCACTGATAACCCAAACTATAATACTTATTACTATCACTGTCAGAGGAAATTGTCCTTACTCAAACGTCCCTCCCAAAAACTTTCATACTTAAATTAAATAGAAAAAAAAAAGGGTATACAGTGTACATACGAAAAGCTAAGAGTATAGCTTACGATTCAGAGTTTCGGGGAACAATTTCCTGTGATTCTCTTTATATTGGACAGTTCTTTCAAATCCATTATGTCTATGTTCACGTGAATGGAAACGGGACGTACATTCGATGGTTTTTTTTTAACCTACAGTGTAGATGAGAAGTTTTTATTAGAGTCTAGATAAAAGATTGTAATTTAAATTAAATTAAATCTCTTTTTAAGTATTTTATTTTTTATTATATGAATTTTACTTTCCTTAGATACCTATTTATAAATCGTATATGTATTTTTCACAGAATTTGAACCGGAATCTCTCACTAAAGATACATTTACAGTAATTCAGTTCGTCATTTTAGCTTTTTTGCTTTGCTTTTTATTTGTGTGACAGCCTTACACGTAAAGAGCCAGTAACGAAAAATTTTAAAAAAAGTTTATGTTTGATATAAAAATGAGTAAAAAACCGTAATGGAGCCATTGGGAATCGTCACGGTCATAATATTAGATTGAAATTTGACCCAGGGGTGTTTTTAACATAAAAATCATATTACTAAGATTTCATTTTTTCAATTAATATTATTGCTTTAAAAAAATGTTTAAAAAATAAATAATTACGTTATGTGAGGCTTTACTAAGAAATATTTTATTTTAGTAGGAAGGAAGAAACTACTAATAAGATTACTTATACTTTATATTATTTTATTTCATGTATTTAACACTTACAAAGTCGATTTATTGGTCCTTTTCTTTTACTTTATATATATAATCTTTCTTGATTAGAAAAGCAATATCTATCTTATCTACATGTAAATTCTAAAGAAATAAAATGAGAATATTTTATTACTTTTAACCGACTTCAATTCGACTGTATTTTTTTTAATGTTTACTATCTCAGAAATTTTGACGATTTTTTAAATTTAAAAGCTGGTGCTCCCTGTGTGGTTCAATCAATCAAAAGAACTTATAAAGGTAGAGTGAAGCCACTCTGAAGTCTGAGGTAAACGCGACAGGTTCGATTCCCACTCGAGGAAAGTGGTACAACGGAAGTGTCTTAACGGGAACGAAGTCTTAGCACTAAGGCTCTAGGTTGCCAGGCCCTGCCTTCCCTTCTATGTGCAGCAAACATCACGAAGCTATGTCAGACATTAAATATATATCAACAAAATATTAAATTAAGGATAATTTTAAATTTTATTTGAAACATAACTGGAGCATGTTGAAATCATTTTAAATATTCAACTAAGAGTATTTAGATAGAAGGAGGTAACAACGTTCTTCAATATGCAAATCCAATCCGAAGTTTAAATTACACGGCCTTTGCGTTCTCAAGGTTGTCGTCATATATCGTCATTTTGGGAATATTCTGTATAATGAACATATTATATTCATTTATCTTAATAGTGAATCGCTATTTTCTGAGACATTTGTTTTTTTTTTGTTTAGTGGAATTAAATATAGTTAAAATTGATTTATTTTTTATTTGATGGACATTTTTTTAGCTTCACGCCCTTTATCGTGTATAGGGCAGACCAGATAGAAAATTCAGTTAGTTCAGACATTCTGTTTTCTGCTTTCCACTTGAATTCAAGAACTGGCGAGGGCGGGAAAAGGAAAATAATTAATTATATTTACATACTAGCGACCCAAATGCGGCTTTACGCGATTCAATATGTTATTTATGTTGTAGCTAAATTAAACAAAATCCTGTTATATATAATGTTACCTTGTGTGTAGAATATTACGGTAAATTTTCATTTAAATATGTTCAGTAGTTTTTGCGCGCAAGCTGGACAAACATTTTGACAATAATATTATTAGAAGGAAGTAGAATAAGTATAAATCATTTTTGGTGTCTTTAAAAAATATAATAATAATGGCCCACTTTATATATATACACAATGTGTAAAAGCCACTTCCGTTTATGTCTTTGCTTTTATAACTTTACTTTGTTATCTGTCAAAAAGTTTTAGTATGGAAACAAAGGATTACCGACGACGACACAAACGAGAACTTTAGTACGGATCGTATCAGCTTGCGTTTGATGTTCTTCTGTTGAGGATTAAACATTTTGTATATACATCGAGCGAATGTGTAGACCGTCCGTCTCACTTCTAAGCTGAGAGGCATTTGTAAAATTAAAATGTTTTTCTACAAAATATTAAGGCTAGTTGTGGCGCGCGACATGTTGGTTAAATTCCCACTTAAGGAAATGAAATGATTTGTCACTAGTTACTATTTACTTATTTCATAAAATATAAGGCGAAATAAAATAAAAACATACGAAAATATTTTTATCAAAAACTGTCTAAACCTAAATACATAATTCCTATGTAGTTTATTTAAATATTCAAATAAATTAAAATGAGCTTAGTTAGCTAGCGGTTTACATTCAAATTGTGAATGATAATTAAGGTTAATGAATAAATGAGGATATATATATATATAGACCTATACATAATTATTGATGTTTAGTGTATATATGAAATTTAAGTAAGCTTTCTCTATATAATATAGCTTATATTCATATTTCATCTGTATAGAAAAAATAAGTCTTCCTATAAATTAATGTACATACGTAAGTTAGTATATATTATATTATTTAATATTAAATTTGAGGAATCGTGAAGCACCGATAGTGATTTTGTTAAATGTCTGACTGTAAGTGTGATGGTTGACGGTTCGATTTCCACTTGTGGGAATGAATTATTTTATATTTTTCGCTCAGCAAACAGTCTTGAAATAAACATTAGGTTATACAGCGTGAAGTATTTTTACAATTTCTAGGAAAAGGGCTTCTAATATAAGTATTTATTCATAGAAAACGTGGTGGCGCAGGGGAACAAACGAGCAAATGTACGTGAAGGCTTTGGGTTCGATTCTCACACAGGAGAACGATATTTTTAATATTTTTATTTTCTCACTCGCAGTATTTTCTCTGTCGAACTGTTAATTGGGAACGGAGATTTTTAACACTAGGTTCTCTCTGCCTATCCTGTTATATGCAGGATACAGCTTGAAGCTCATAAAATATTTTATATAAATTCAACTACAATTATTTCGGGTAATTATTTTCATTTGCTCAGTTTTATATTTATCAAGAATTGAGTAATATAACGTTTTAGATCCCTATCCCTATGAAACATAAAAATATACAGAAATATTGTGATAAATAAATCCAATATAAGATAGAAGAATGTGATAGAAGAATTTAGGGTATTTTATTAAAATTAAGTTTAACTTGTATTAGTTTATTGTATTTCGTTACGTTTAGATTTAGTACTGAATACGATATAAACACATTATCTTATATCGTCTTTAGAAAAATGTAAGCACAACGATAATGTAGGCATACAATAAATTATTCAACCCCATTCAGTCAAAAATCGACGAAAAAGCATGAGAAGGTTATGTTTTGTGTATATAAAATATTTTTAGTTAAACGAAAAAAAATATAAAGATTTTCGACCTATTCTGTATTCTGTACAAGAGACTAGTGGAGATAACAGTAGAAAAATAACAATCCAAATTTCTTACCCTGACATTTTTTATTTAAAGTACGCAAGTAAAACTACTGTCGATACTTTTCATGTAATAAATATCTATCGTGGAAAGCTTACTCGCGCTTTGGCTCTCGGTAAAATTAGAAAATGTTTTAAAAATGAAGACGGGAATGAATAGATCATTTTTCATATAAATGTTCCGTTTTCAACACATTAAGTTTTCAGCCTTTTGTGATTTCGAAATTATCATCTTTTTCGCCTTAGTGATTTTTTTAAATGTATATATTACTAACACGTAGGCGCGTTTGTATCCATTTACTCAAATAAGGTGCGGTTTTTAACACTTATCTCTCATATTATACTAAAAATGTTAGTGAGATACTAATGGAATAATCACTTCGTACTTCACTATTCGCTTAAGCAAAAATATATAAAAAAAATATTTCACCCTGTAGTATCTTAACCCACATTTCCCTATTGCGAGATCGAGCCCACTGCAATCGCCTTCACACCCAGAGGCTTTTGCAATATATGTAGATATAATTTAGACACTTCATTTTTATTAAAATAAAAACTCTTAAAATTTACTAAAGTATTCAAAACTTTGTTAATTTTGAAAGATATTGATTAAGACATTGATGTATCGAGCAGAACGTAATAAAACAAAGGAGCGCGTGTTGGATCGGTTTCTAATACAATTTTTTAATTTACTTCCATGCAAGAATATTCTCATTTTCTTGTACTGGTAACGAGTTAACGCGAGACGTTGAGTTCTGCCTCTCGGCCCACAATGCCTCAAGGGTCGGAATTTAGCATGGAGTGTTATAGCACTGGGTTCCCAGGTTCCCTGCCTGCCGGCCTGCCATTCCCCGGATACAGCGTGACGCTTAAAAGAATGAGATCAGAAATGTCATCAGAAATGTCCACAAGGTCGTTGTGGCGCAGTAGCATAAAGGTGCCGCCCGTAAACGCGACGGTTGTGAGTTCGATTCCTACTCGAGGAAGTGAAATATTTCTTTACGTGTATATTTCCATTTTTCTTCGCTCTAGTGTCGAGGCACAGCGCGGCGTTTAGTTCTGCCACTCAACACGCAATGCCTCCAGAATTCGGCAGAAATTGGGGAACGGAGTGTCTGAACACCGGGGATCCCTCTGCCTACCCCGCTGTGTGCGGGATAAAACGTGAAGCTAAAAAATATGTCCAGAAAATTGGCAACACGCTATCTAGTCCTAATGGATCATCATAAAATATTCAGGTGTGACGTAGGTGAGCGCCTGATGTATTATCAACGAATGCGTCTGACAATATCTATCCACATCATACAACGATTTGCGTATGCTAATGTCATTTTTGTATTTTTCCACTGGAAGCCGAATGAAATTCTGTAATTGAAGTGTGAAATAACCTCGAGATCAGTCTCGAGATGGTGGACTTTTATTTTATTAAAGTAATAATCAAAAAATATAATTTTCTCTTTTAATGTTACTCCTATAAAAAAATAATTATTGAGTTACAAACTAATAAATATAAAATTTCTTGTTGAATCCATATATTGACAATTTTTCTAGCTTTCTCCCTCAATCAAAGACACAAGCGAAAACGAGTTATAGTGTTAAACCAATTTAATTTTCAATAAGACGTAAGATCTAAGGAAGAGTGTTCATAGAAGTTAACGGCGCATGTATAATGTTATAAAAAAATATATCTCATAGTCTGAGGGTCTTAAATCATCATGTTTTCTATTTCCGACTTACGATCGTGTACGGTTATTATATTTGGAAACAATAAATATTCAGTATCTGACTGTACACGCGATGGTCGCAGGTTCAATATTCCATCCGGGGACTTGCTTGCACTAGTAGGATTAGGCACGTAATTATTTTTTAGGTAAGTTTTAAGTAATAATGTAAGCTCACATCGTCACAAGCTCTACGGGAAGTACTAGGAGTATTGATTACACAAGTATTTCCAAAATGCAGCAAAAATGTGTTAATTGCGTTGATTTAGAAGCTTCATTTTTTCGATACTCCCAGGGCCCGCAGACCTGGATATTTGATTGTGAACTTTAACTACGTAACCCTAACAAACTGACGTTGAAAGCTCATTAAGAGAGACTTAATTATTAAAACACTCTTATTTTCCAATTATGGAAATGCAAGTCTTTGTTAGCCTTTATTAAATTATTAATAAATCAGAAATATCAATAATAATACATTTATTACAATTAATATTAAATGTACCACTTACACATAATTTCAATTAATTTCACATGATTTATCAGTAATTATCGGAAATTATAGCAAAATGATAGCCATGTTTTAATTTGTCGTAATATTTCAAAAGAATAAATAATTAAACTTTTTGTAGTGTAAAATATTTATTGCAA